>CAJDYZ010011825.1:23003-34102 GCA_903986555.1 Heterotrigona itama
AAAGAAAAGATCCATTTGAGTTTCGCAGGAGACTCGGGGGGAGGGAAATATGACGGTATAAATAATCGAGGATGAATTTCCCCCCCCCCGTGCGGGTAGAATAGGCCCAACGTAATCCCTGCGTGTCGTAAAAGCCGACTAAAAGGGAGATTCGTTACATATTCTTTTATCTATTCGGTATCGGCTTCGTATTTTTTTTTTATTTCAAGATGGAAGCTATTAAAATAAATATTAATAAACAAGTATCAGATTGGCCAAGAAGTAACTGCGTTCTTTCTTTTTTTTTTATGTGAAGTGAATTTTTCGTGAGAAACAGAAACTTCATCAGACAGAATGTACCATTTTGCTCGACTACCTTTTGCCATCTTTCGGGCAATTTCGTGACCCCGCGTTCAAAAGAGTTCTCATCGTTTTCGATAGAAAAGAATTTGATATCCCGATCAGTAGTGAAATTTAGCAAATTTACCAATTCTCTGGCACTGTCCTAGCTTGAAGGCTTTTTCGTCATACACGTCACATACTTTTTTTATGAGCCTTCTTTTTTTTTCAGAAATGATCCTTTTTGATTTTCCATTTTGAAATCGATGCCGAAATAAACAATTGTCAACGAGATCGTGCATTCTCTTTTCCTAAAGCAAGCTTTATCTAATCAGGTGCCAGATTGCAGATCGAATTTGCGGTTTAAAAACCAAGGTCACACATACATGGCCATCTGTTAGAAAAAAATGCAATTATTCTTTGACCAGCAGAATATAATACTATCGCTAGAACTACCGGCGACTGAAGTATAGAATTCCCATTGGAGACAATAAAGTCAAAGAAATGTACACGAGCAATTTATACATTTATACATATTTCGCGGGGGATCGTCAAAACATCTCTAAAAGTACAAAATTTTTACATCTGTGAAATTTCCAATAGAAAGTTACGAGTCGGTCATTTCTTGATAGTTGTTTGATAGTGTTAATAAGATTAACGGGCGTACGTCCTTCGGACACGAATTACAACCGACATCGGAACCCGAAAATCCGGGGATAAATAGAGAAATCAAGGAGAGAACAAATGCGTCGTTAACTCTTCAACAATCAGGCTGAACGCTGAACGAGGGAAACTATCGGTGGGTGAATTTGCTCCGACGGTAGAAACCAGCAAGGTTTCCGAAAATCCCATTGTTGCCGGAGTGTGTCTTGACGGCGTGGCGTGGCTGGGTATAAATTCAGAGAGGGAAGAGAGGGCGAAGGCAGCCCCCATCGGGTTTCACGCGTTAATGCCCCGGGAAAGTGCGGAGCCGAGCACCGAAACAGATTCGTGTGACGAGGGTAATGAAAGGTTGCCGGAAAACACGAAGGGCGTCTGCCGTGTTGATGGAAAATATCTCTCCGCGGTGGAGTGTCTTGATGGAAAGCGTTCCGCTGGACGATCCTTCGTTGTCTGACGCGATTTTCGACCTGTAAACGGAAGGAGGATATCGCTGGAAATGGGAGCAACCTCTTCCCGCCCATTATTCTTTGATGCTCGCCAATCTTTTCCTTCCTCTCCTTTTTCCCTTTCTTTTGCCTTGCTTTCTACTTGCTTCTTAAGTAGATCATTCTCCGTTCCCTTCTATTAACCTTCCCGCAAGAACGAGATTCCTTTCTGTTGCAAGTGGTTATTAGTAAGTAGGACAAACCGTTGTCGAGCGTATATTTTGTTCGGTTAGATTTGTTTCTTTTTTCTATTTCTTTTCTTTTTTATTCTCTGTGAATTAGTCCTCAGTATCTCTGATATCTCTGAGATTCCTCATTTTTTGGAATTTCAGAACGTTGGTACGTTTTACGTAGAAAACTCATTTTTTGTTTCGGACCAGAAGAAAGTACGAAACATGAAGATTCGTTTAACACTGGGACTACCAAGCTTAAAGCTAAAGAAAGAATTTTCATCGGAGATATTAAAGTGAAAAAAAAAGTAGAAAAATATAATATTGTGGAGTACAATACAAGCTTTTATCTATGTATCTTGTAAAAAATCATTTAAATTTCTAAAAATACACCTATAATATGTCTGACAAAAATCATTTTGAAAAATTCAGAATCTATAAGGAAATAAACAATTATCGAATAATAAAGTATCCCTAAAAAAAAAAAAAAGTACGAAAACCTCAAAAGATCCAGATGATTCCTCGTAATAAATTCAACATGTCTCGGTGTATTGTTCATCGAGAAATTACGACAAGCAAATCCACGACGCGAAAATTAATGTCAATCGAAGAATGAAAGCCGCGTGTATAACGGTATATACGCTATATCGGTAGATCGATTTACTCAGATCCTGCGGATCGGTGACTTTTCGAAACTCGCCTAACCTCGCGAGGCGTCGCGCACTCGGGCCACGTCTATTTCCGGAGCATAGCATACCCGGTGGTAAATAATGGAAAGGATTTCCCGTTCGGCGACACGCCTCGTGTCTTCATTTTACTTGGAAAACCGACGGGCTCCATCGATTCCTCGTTGTTGCGAATCGGATCTTCGCCGACAACGTCTGAAATCTGGGTCGGCCGCCTCTTATCGGGCTTTTTTCTCTCCGGCGGAATTGAAATATCTCTCGCCGGCGAAAGTTGGGACGTGAATCTCGATCGCGAGAATGGGCGAGCATGTTCTCCCTCGCGTAAGAAGATCGTCGATCTCGTCGCAGACTGAAAGGAACACACTGCAAACCGTACTAATCGCGCAGATCTCTATTCGCAATTTTTCCAATTGACCAGCTCTCCGATATGTAGGGCGACGTAATTACTTTTGCGAACGTTTGTTGCACTTCTGATACTGACAAACAAAGGAACCTTCGATACGAATTTGAATTATATTTAAATGGTGATGTTTAAGGATTAATAAAAGAAGACTAAACTACAGTAGTTGCTTCTAGTTGTCACAATGAATTTCCAATCGTTGTGGTCCAAGGTCTTGAAACGTTTAATGAAAAATTTTCGCACAAGCTGTTTAACCGTGTATCGCGAAGAACCCGTAACCCGAAGCTGAAGACTCGATTACATTGCACGAACGCGTGTAAATACATTTTCGCGTCTGATGGTCGGGATTACGTTACGCGGTGCAGGCGACCGCGTAATTTAAACTTGGCCAACGATCGTGTTTCGATTACGCGTGCCGCGTTTACGTTTTACAGGTTTAATTAAACGTCTCGCGAGAAAGAAGCAAGCTCGAAACGAGGAAGCGTGGCGCGGAAAGTCGTCGTATTTGAAATTCTGATCTATCGATTCGAATAAAGTTGCACCCGCTGCGTCGACCGCACCCCGAAATTATGTTTACAACTATCGGACGCAATTTCCGCGGAATAATTACGGTTTAATTGATATTCCAACGCGGACCGGCGGCGAAACTTTTCGGCCGCGCGTCGTTGCCGCACACCGACCAATCCCTATCCGTCGCGTACGTATTTACACTGACGCGCGATTAATAAGCGTACGTCATCACTTTTCGCGCGAAACGTCGAACGCCGATACCATTAATTGGCCCGAATTCCCTTTGACAAATTGCCATCGCCACTCCCGGTCGATTCTCCAGGGAGGGGAACGCAGTGTAAACGATATCACGCGCTTTCGATTCTTTTCCCCGCCCTTTCGAAATCGCATCTTAATGCCTTCCCCGATAACGAAATCGCGAAATTCCCACTAGTTTCCACCCCATCACGCCACTGCCTTCCACCAAGTTCACTCCTTTTTAACGTCCTCCCCCTCCCCCCTCCCGGTGAAATTGAAACGCGAAACGTCTCCCAAGTCGGTTTGACAGACTGTTCCCTACGCTCCCGATAAGAGAAAGAAGTTCCCTGCAGTGAGGTTTACGAGTTTGGCGGGCATTGTCCAAACACTTTCGCGATACACTTGACCATCTTTCTCGGTAGTATAGGCAAGATCTTCGCCTTTTTATACGCGTACGAATTTTTATTGGTCGCGAGTCACGGTACTTTGGAGATTCGAGGCCGGCGGAATTAAATGAGCGTAAAACTAACTTTGTCGTACATGTTTTTTTTGGAGGGAAAATTTCGAAGAAAAATTGTAAAAAATTTACGTTGCGAAAGTGAAGTTTCTTGGAGCCGTGGAGCAGAAAATAGCATGTATCTTTTATATTCGATAGAATTATTTTGAATTACATGCTCGTAATATCGGCGCTACTGGTCGTAATTGCTCGAATCATTTCACCGATTCCGGATTGAGATTGAATAATTAAAGTTTAAAATGCCTCCGATAACCAGTAACAACGCAATAAAATCAATATTGATTAACTCTGCTCTGTTCTCTGTAAAATTGATATCGCAGACGTTAAATATTGCCAAAGTAAATAATTTTTAAATATTTAACTTTGCACGTACACTCACTGCCATTCCACGCGCATTCCATTAGTTTCTACAAATGAATCACTCGGAAGGGAGAAGGTGATCCGAAGATATGTGAAGATGAAGAATCTCTAGACAAAAGATCATTGCGTTAGCAACAAGAATCCAATTTATACGATAAAATGTGCATCGTTCGAATAATTACGAGCAACACTGTTACAACCAACAACACTCCCGTCTCGCTTTCTCGCATAACGAAAGTTATCGCGAATTGAACGCAAAGTAAGGATATACGGGCACGCAGCGAAACGTAGCGAAATTCATTCGTTCGCACGCAATGTTTCGCATTCGACGGAATGAAAAAGACGTTCTTGTAACGACGTCGCGTTACGAGTCGGTCGTCGTCGGCGCGCACGCGCGTATTCGTTTGTCAGAGCCACTCGGCGAGCAATATTGTCGCGAGCTCTTCACCGATCGAGGAACTTTTTAATCTTACCGCGGCGTGAACGAGCAGATGCTTTCAGGCTTTTTGTTGTGACGCCGCGCGCCGGCCCGCCCTCGAGCTTTTCGATCGAGAGTTTTTCCTCTTTCCGCCGCGAACTTTCGCTCGAGAGATTTCAAGCAGCGCCATCCGATTTTACCTTTTCCCCTTTCCTTCTTTCTTTTCTATTTTTTTCCTTTCTTTTTTTTTTCTTTTTTCTTTTTTTCTTTTTTTTCTTTTTCATGCTCAGCGCTTCGCTCGCGCATCGAACGGCGATGTATTAACGATGGGTTAGCCGAGATGAAGTTGGCGACGCTTTTCTTTTTCCCCGTGCCCGTTTAATCGAGCCGCGCCACTTGTCTTGCGCAAGCGAGCGTCCATTGACACCTTCCTCTCTTCGATTTCTTGTCGCTTATCGGGATATTCTGCAGGGGAATTGATATGACAAAGGAACTCGTTGGCGGGCTTTGTTTTCTACACGTTGGATTGTGAATCTCATTTCTCTGTGCCTCGAGTTACAACGAATACGCAAGGAAATTGATCTACTTGGTTTCCAGTTTCTAATTTTACGTCGAATGTCTCCTCAAGATATTATTACAGAGAAATATATTCCAGATTTAATATCGTGCGATTAATTAATTAATTCTGCTGTCAGTTTGTCAAAATAATACTTTTTATAGAAAGAATTTGTTGGCTTTGTTTTCAAACGCGTAGAAAATTGATCTTGTGTCAAACATCTTCGAGAAATATTATTACAGAGAAATAAATATTCCAGAGTTAATAAATCGTGTGATTATTATTATTCTACTGTCTACGGTCCATCGGAAGGAGAAATTTTATACATTTTTCCAAAACACGATCCTCTGCCTCTGTGCGATCAACGTCTCGCACGAAACAATTCGCTTCAACGCCAGCAATTCTCCGGCACAAACAAAGCTAAAATGATCTGACAAAGAGAGAAATCCACAAAGAGATCCTTCGAATCCCTTAAAACTGGTCTCTCTCTCTCTCTCTCTCTATCTCTATCTCTCTCTTTGCTCTCGGTGTCGTCAAAGAAAAACGTGGACGTGGAACAATATCTGTAGAAGCGAGGCGACGCTTCTGATCTCCGGTTTCCGGCTGCAATCGAGCCTTTTCGGCCACGTTTCGTCGTCGAGAAGCGGAACGTCAATTTCCTCGAAGCAGAGAGCGCGGCGAACGACCGAGCCACTGTCCTTTCCGTTGCAAGAAACGTCAGAGAGACACAGAGAGCACAACCTCTGGGAGGGAGAATCCTTTCGCCTCGGGGATACTCGGCCATCGTACTTCCCTCGGCGAATTTTCACGCTGGGTTTGTCGATTCCGTCGATTGTTTCGCCAGTTTTTCGCCTGGCAAAAAGTTTTTCGCCAGTCATCGGGCCAGCCAGAGTGGAACCGGTGTCGGAATCGGTTCAGACGCTGGAAGCAGAGGCAGCGAGACACGGACGGTTTTGTCCGTGTGGTGGAAAAACTTCGGCCCGATTAAGTCGAAACGAGCGACGCGAGAGTCGACGTCTCTCCTCGCCGGCTACTTTGCCAGAGGAGACGTCGGCGAACTTTCTTCGGCTTCGGCGAGGCAACGATCCCGGAAGCGACGACGATGGCGTGTCTCGACGGAGAAATCCCGGCGATGAAAGCGTCCCTCGTCGACGCTGTTTCGCAATGCAGACAGATTAAAAAAGTTCCAGCCTGGCTCGGGCTGGTTGGTGTAAACCAAGCTCAGCTTCCAGCGAGCAGCTTCGCGGCGACAAGCTCTCGGGCGGTCTTGACGAGAGGGAAACTGAACGCGAAACGCTTCTGCGAATTAATTCGCGGATTAATCCCTGCTGTTCGTGAAGGCTCGCTGGTTTCCGCACGATCGAAGGTTTCTGATATTGGCTGAAATTCGCTTATCGGGGGAAATTGGGTGATTTACGACACGCTGCGCGGAGAATTTCGTACGGAGAAAGTTTGTCGGAGCTCTCGGTTTATTGGCACACTAGGTTAGGTTAGTACGTAAAGATTTCTTGCAATAAATTCGGACTCGAGGCGAAAGTTATTGGAAGAGTCTTGAGATCTCGGTTTGCTACTCTCAGGTGTCTTTAACGAGACCGAATCGTCGAATAAAAATCTCTGGAATTCGAAATAAATCCAGCGATCGAGCAAATCGACAACTGCCAAAAACTGCAGGCACGTCGCGCCAAACATTCACAGGGCTCTCTCAATCATCAAACCTTTGCGAACTCGCTGGACCATGGCGTTTATGGCTACCCGTATCCCCCTGAGAGAGAGACCGTCTCACCCTCTCTGAAACAGAAAGTACCGGCCAAAAAAAAACTCCTCACTCCTCCCCGCCCCCCGTTTCTTTTGTACAAAAAAGAGCGGATGCGGGAGATGGAAAAAAAGCGTCGATTTTTACGCGATGACTGGCCCACAGACGAGTAAATTCGTCAAAGGCGAAGGCAATTCGGCCGTGTGTGTTCCGCTCGTGACTATAACACCAGTTCGCTACTCGAAGGCTGAATTTCACCGTAGAATTTTTTTTCTCCCTTTTTTTTTTTTTTTTTTTTCATCTTTCGAGCGCGAACCGAGCGGCTGACACGCTTCCACAAGGATGATTCTCGACTTGACGCGGCGCGTTAAGAGCCTACCAACGTCGAGGGATGGAGTGGGCGCTCGTCTTCCCATGATACCCGGATACTCTGTACGTCGTTCCGACGACGTGTCGGCGGAGATTTCGTTCCGGATGACGTTCGAACAACTCGCGAGCGTGCGGCCGCTGCAATCGGACGCGGTGCGTACCGTACCCTCGAGGCCTGCTGCCGAGCGTGAAAATGTAATTTTTCACCACGACCCGCTCTGTTAACGTACTTTTTTTGCCTTTTCTTCTAGTACGCTCAGAGGAAAAAACGAAAAAGAAAGGAGGAAAAAAATAAGAGAAATTTTTCTACCTCGAAGACGGAGGTTCCTTAAATTTCTTCGAGGGTGTGTTCGAACTCGACAGATGCAAAAGTTGATCCAAAGAAAGTTGATGGAAACGAAATATTCCATGAAAGTTGTAATTTTTCCATTAAGATGGAACGACATTCGTCCCATAAATTCTTCCCCCGGGTTCCTCGAGCAACCGATCGTTATCGTACTTTCACCAAGCCGAACGGTGCAAACAACGCTCACCCCTTTCCTGCCCCGGTCTCGAGATCGCTTTACACTGTCGCCTTCTCATCCGCCACCCTTCTCTGCCCTCTGCTGCCAGAGATCGCGACCTGCGACGCATAATAATTCGCGTCAGCGTCGTTTTATCGCGTTAACGCGACCTCTCCGTCTCGTGCTACGCTTCTCCCCTACCTCTTTTGGCAGCGATCTCACCCTATCCAGCAGTCTGCTCCGCTAGCCAGCACTCGGGGAAAACTCGCAGATGGGGGGAAGAACCGGTACCAACAGCCAGAAAGAGGGTTCGGATACCAAGGAAACTGTCCAGTTCCTCGCGATTTTACCTGAACGCTCTCTGCCCCTTCCGCAAGCCGATTGCAACCCTCGTTCTCTCTGTTTCTCTGTCTCGGCACGCTCACCGCCGCCGCTTCCCTTCGACGTGTCTTTGTCTTCGTCCCTCTGTCCCACGTTTCTCCTCTGTTCATCCTTGTCGTTCGCCTCGCCAGGGGTGTGTTCGTCTCTTTCTCTGTCCACGTCAACCCGAAACTCGGTGGGGTTCGGCCTATCCGACCGCAGGATGGACTGGATAGAGAACGGGACACGGTGAGGCCAGGTCTGTTACCGTGGTAACGCGATACAGAAACTAAATTCCGTATGTACCGTCGGCTAAGTGCACCTCCGACCGAAATTTCCCCGCCTAAGCAAACGTTACGTTAACACTTAAACGGGAGGGGGGAGGTTTTGCAATTAATGCCGCCGCGCCTGTTACGCGTACCGACGCGGCGCCGCGCCGTTGTAAATAAAACGCGAACCCTCTGTCCCACAGCCACTATCCGACCTCTGTCCCGGCCTTTGTGTATTATTCCCTGTTTGATCTGCGTCGATTTGCCTGTCGCCAGCTGTTCCTGCCTCTCGCTCTACCTTCCTCCAGATACTCTCAGAGTAATACGAACACGTAGACTGTCATACGCGATTTTTATATCGAAAAAAAAAAAGAAAAAAAGAAAAGAAAAAAAGAAAGAAAACGAGAGCAACGAGCGATAGTCGACGCAATCTATTAACGAAATGATATCTCGTTAGAAATATTGAAACACGATCTTCAACCACCCTCTGGCAGTTGCGTCACGCTCGAACAACTCGGACGAGCCTTAATTGCCTCGCGCGCGATGGTTTTCAACCTTTTTCATCTCGAAAAGAAGCCTCGTCGTCTGTCTCTCGCGTCGTTAAACGGCGCGAATCTGCACGCGGGCACACGGATTTTGCCTGGCTGGCCGCAAATTGCATAGAGAGCCAGGTGCCTCTCTTTCTCCGCCGCCCCTTCCTTCTCCGGTGTGTAAGAGGCCGTGAAACGGACGGGCCCCGGCCGTGCGTGAACGTGCACGAGTGCACGCGACACGGTATTTACATCTAATAGAAAATCTCTCGACGACGCGATCCTCTTGCACACGCTGCGACGGATCCGTACGTATCGTAATTCAATAACGCCCGAGTGCCGCGCGCCAGCCAATAAGAACCGGCGTGCACGCGAGCTAAAGGAAATGCATACCGATCGAAACCCCGTTTCTCTCTCCTATTTCCACCTCTCCTCTCTCCCTCTGTTTCCTCCTCGCCATTTCCGCATCTCGCGCCCTTTCGATTCCTTTTTCCGCCCGTATCCTCGCGCCGCAAACATATCCGCCTACCCACCTCCCCTTCCCCACTGTTCCTTTGTTTCTCGCGTCGCTCTGTAGACAAGAACACCGACGCCCGATGGCTTTAATTATGATTAATGCCCATTGCCGCCGGACAAATTTCCCCCGCCTGTTGGCTGCTCCAAGGCGGATCGAAGGATTTTTTACGGGAAGATCTCCCCTTTTGTTCCGTTTCGCACCGTTTCGTTTAGCCGGCTAGAGCTAATGGAGCCGATGCTTTTCACACCGTAACGAGAGTTTAATTGGAGTAATTACCAAATTACCCTCCCCTCTGTTTCGTTCCCGGTATTGTTTCGGCCTGGCCTGACTTTCAAAACGCGCTTACAGAGTGTAAGCGTAACTCGTCTTCTCTTCGATTCACGACTCGACGCGAGAATTCCGGCGAGTGGAAACGGTCGGTCATGGATCGGGCGGAGCGGTTCGTCTGTTGTATTTTACGTTCTTACTACTAGCCTCGCTTACCTTAGCGTAGAGAAAGTGGTTATCTAAAGCAGATTTATCTTCTTGTTTCTTCTACGTACAGAGCGTCTCATTTGAAGGGATTTACATATAATCTCCTGAATCATTGATTACTCCGAGAAATGTTTTCAAACCTTGTGAACCATTATTTTCATTCAGCTAAACTCTGTGTTTCTTCTTTTTTTCTTTTTTTTTTTTTTATAACGCGCCGTCATATCTCGTAAAGTCAATCAAAGTCGTCTTCCAAACATCGCGAGTCGCTTTAACTTGGTTAAACGGTTATCAAATCTTTCCGTCTGATGGTAATGAAACTAGGCATGTACAATAATAATTCGGGAACGATACGCTCGGGATTTCCTGGACGACGTTAATCCACGATATCAAGTGCAAGCCGAGCCGACGAAATAATTCACGTCGTACAGGTGGAATCACGTCACTCGACGATTTTAAACGCGGAGGGCCGTTCACCGGCGATTAAGGACAGGCTCTCGCAGAGCAGCTCTCGCTCCGATGAACCTTTCATCCGGCAAACTGTCACGGTGAATTTCGTGCCGTGCGCGAAATTTTCGGCCAGGACAGCAACGGCAATTTAACCGTTCAGCTCTACGTCCTGACGCTCTGTTTGATGCATCTTAGCAGCCACGGACAACGTCCCGTTACAACCGAGGTGCAACACGAGATTCTCTTTCCTCCCCCGTGGCACGTTTCGTTCGTTCGCCATCGAGTTCTCGCAGAGGACGAGGGGGGAGAGGAGGTACGATTCTCGTTGTGGCGGTGCATAAAACGCGGTACGAGACCGGCCAAGATGCCCGCGCTGTAAAAAATCATATAATACTCCCGGTTAATTTTTAAAGCACCACTTACACCCCCGGGGGCGAGCCTCGCGCCGGCGGAAGTTTCGTTATCCCCGGCTGTGAAACACACCTTTTTTAATAATGCCGTAAAAACCCTTTCAACCTAGCTGGCAGCCTCTTGGAAAATTACAATTCTCTCTCTCT
>CAJDYZ010011829.1:40358-52301 GCA_903986555.1 Heterotrigona itama
AGGAGTTTGCTTTTCATGAGTGTAGTATTTTACAATACGGTAGACTAATCAAACCTTTGATATTGCGAAAAAAATAACTGATATACGTGCAAGTATAATATATAATATACTTGCAAGTATAATATATAATATACTTGTAAGTATAATATATAATATATTTATAAGTATAATATATAATATAATATACTTTGAGTTGGTATCTACTATTGATGTGTTTTTCCTTATAATGAATAGAATACACTATAATAAAAAAATGTGACCTTGAAAATGTCTACTCAAAAACACTTTTGCAACTTTTTACCGATTTAAAATTATATTAAAGATCTTCATTTTGTATGTTAAATTATCATTTAATTTTACCCGTATTATTGTATTTTTATTTTCTATTTTTCTACTTTTTATTTTTGAAACTTATTTAAACGTTTTTACAACTTATTTCAATTGTTTGAGGAGCTATTCATTCTTCGTAAATCACATAGTTACTTAAACAGACTCCTAATAACAATAGATTAGATTGTTTAATTATGGTACAAAATCCATAATATGATTCACGAGGGCATGTCATTCGCTTTTTTTTGCTCATTATCCATACAAAGTATAATATTCGTAAAAATGTAGAAGCATTCATTTAATCGTCATTCAATCGCTGATTCCACCTTATACATCCAACAACGAAGCACTAGACGAAATAAATATTTGAACGAAAAAACTTATGTCTTCCTCAAAATTCGACAAATTTGATGTCAGAGATGGGATCTTTTCGGCACATTACGAATTCAGTGAATGTTGATAGAACATAACTGCACTGTACGCAAGTGGCAAAGAAAAATTTTTTTTTTGCGAAACTAGACCATTAAGCAATAGAGATGCCAACGAAGGTAGACAGATACTTCAACATCGATGAAGAAATCTGGAAATCAAGCAGACTCATGGAAATAGTAAAATTTAGAAACGTCCATAAAAAAAGTCACTAAAATGACAGGGCAAATAATCATAAGCCACATTCAAATTATTGATCGGTTATTAGAAAACGATTTTCTTAAATTCCTAAATTGCACAATTGATTATAAAAATTTTACTCTATCCATTGCTGCGATTCTTTTCCTACTTAGATCATGATATTCCTTAAACGTTTTACGCAATAACAAGCATTTACTCTTCAACAGAAACAATCATTTCCATCAATTTCGCGAACTCGTATTGTTTGATTGAGAATAGATTATATCTTCTCAGAACTTCTTAAAATCTTCAAAATACCAAAATTTTATGAAGTTTAATTACGAAAATCAACAAGCAATATCATGTAAGAAGGAAACTGCTCCAAAATTGATAATTTTGTAATCTTACTGTGGTTTCAAGATCTAAACGAGGATAACAAACACTCGAATTCTGTACTATCAAATTTCGATATATAGAATATTAAACCTAATATTAATGGAGTTCATTAACTTACAAATAAAACTCACACAGTTTATTTGTTATTTTCTTTAAATCTACACGTTGACAATCTACAAGCTCGAATATAAAAACATATTTACATCTTTCCAAAATCTAAAATCAATTATGATAAATTTGATAAATGACAAATAATGACAAATTTATCCTTTCCTAGTAATGAATTAGAAATTTATAAATATGTTGAAGTTATCTCCAAAGTTTTTTAGGAAATAGATCAAATATTAAAAGAAAAGTACACAAGGGGGCACATGGTCTTGGGATGGGCGGCGCACTTGGACCTTCGGCTGCAGAACATGTGGGCATCTACGTTAGCGGGGGAGTCCATAGTGGATCTCAGTTGAGCTCTGCCCGTTGCAACGAAGACTTGATGGTAGCAGCCGTCATGGTTGCCACGTCCATGGGGACAGCGGCTTCTGCGATAGAGACTGCCGACGCTGGGGCGGGCCGACGGGTAAGACATCACGGATGTCTGTGATCTCTGTATGCCCCGCTCTGGTTCTCGTCCGAGACGAGCTAGTGCGGTGTACTTGTGGACGGGAAAGTTGGACGATCTTAAAAGGAGATGTGTTCGCGCCCGTCGCCGATACACGCGCTTCCGTCACAGAAGCCATGCGGATGTATCCGAGATGGAGAAGCTGTATGATGATTACTGCGACATGCAGAGATCTCTGCAGTGTTCCATCAAGGAAGCCAAATCGTGGGAACAATTCCTGACCGCCCTTGCGTTGGACTCTTGGGGGTGTCCGTACCGAATTGTGCTGGAAAAGCTCCCTCGAAACTCTCCGAAAAGCTCCATTCTTGGAAGCCCTTGGTTACCGAAATTATGGATCCACGGCTCCTAAATAGGGTGATGACAGCCCTCTTTTCACCTGTAGGGGAAAAGGCGGGATTGCTTATGCTCTGCTTGCCACGCGTTGCGAAGGGTTAGACTCTGGAGCTGGAGGTATTCATGGAGGAACTGACTAGAACGGTCTGGAGGATAAGAGAACGTAAAGCTCCGAATCTGGAAGGGATTTTGGCGAAGGTTTGGAAAGGGGTATACGGGGAGTACGCCTCCCGATTCAGGCTCCTCTATAGCAGGTGCATGGCCTGGCGCGAATTCTCACAAGATTGGAAGATCTGACAGATAATCTTTTTTTCAAAAGAGGGCCACTGAACTTGCCCTAGGAATACAGGCTATTGTGCTTTTTGGATGACGCGGGAAAGTTGGCTTGAAAGAATCATAACTGCCCTCCTCGTAACTCACCTGGACCGGAGAATGCACAATGAGGGACAATACGGCTTTTATAGGAGGCAATCTTGTGTCAGTTCGCTCTCCATGAAAATTCCGCGGTATACTTGGCGGTATACTTAGACATCTTCAATGCATTTAATACCCTCCCTTGGGACAGAGTGGGCGCTGATATTCGACCATGTGCCTCTGTACTTAAGGAGCGTTTCTTAGGTACCATGGAATGGGGAATGGTTCCATAATACTATGGGAGGAGGATAGGGGAGCTTCTTAGTACTATAGGAGCCTACCTCAAGGACGGGGTGGTTGTGTTCCTTGGCCAGGATGGGAAAGTAGTGAGCAGGTTGGTCCATTGGAGTGCTGCAGGGCTCAGTCCTTGGACCTACCCTGTGGCACCTCACGTACGATGTCGTGCTGTGCGTCCCGTTGCCTCCAGACGCAGCACTGATGTGCTACGCGGATGACACATTAACTCGTCTGGGGATGCGGATGAGAAAGGACGGTCCGCCTAGCGGAGCTAATGGTGGTGGTAATTGTGGTGAGGACAATCAAAGGATTAGGGCTCGAGGTGTCTTCCCAAAAAACCGAAGCCATGTAGATCTGCCATACGGTTCGGTGATGAGACTCTTCTGCCGAGGGCGTAATTAGGGTTGGAAAGGGGGGGGGAGTCCGGATTGGGACTTAGATGAAGTATTTCAGTCTTGACCACCGTTGGTTCTTCGCGGCACATTTCGCCTAGTTCCTCGGGTCGAGGCGACGGCGAATGCCCTGAAGAGGCTGTTGTCAAGATTCGGGGGACCATGCTTGTACCTTTGAGGTAGATGGTGTAACGGGACAGCGCGTAATCGAGTCAGTCTTCCCGATTTGAGGGAACTGATTTGAGGGGAAAGGCGTGCCCTTCACGAAGGCATGGCTGCTTCGGACAGTATCTGCATCGAATTCGGAAGGAATCCATCACGGTTTGCCACTATTGCGGGGAAGACCGGGACACGGTGCAACATATGTTGGAGCACTTTTCGGCTCCTGATTACTGAAATAGGCAAATTGTGTCCTGATTACTGAAATAGGAGAGAGTTTATTGTCGCCAGCGATATTTCGGGCGGAAAAGGTGAAATGGAATTCCGTTACCTCCTTTTGCGAGCAAGTTATGCTCTGGAAGGAGGAGGCGGAACGGGAGAAGGAGAGAACAGGCGCTGACGGTAAGAAGCCGCAGGCGTAGCCAGTGTGAACCTGGCACTACCTCTCCCAAGAGAAGCGGGGTGTCTATGAAGATTTTGCACGTAAAAAAAAAAGTAAACGGAATATAAATACAAATACAAAGAAGCGATTAATCTTAGAATATAATGTCGCCTTACTATTAATAGTAATTCCCGAAATCTTAATCAAAGAACTGCAGAAGCTGATTTTCAAAATTTACCAATCTTTTACAAGTTTATGGTTTTGCAGCTGATTGCTATTGATAAAATAATTATATTTGTTTTCAATTTTCTTCTAATATCTGGAATATCATTCGAATTATATCACTTCCAAATAGCTGCACAACACCATATTTTCCAACTGAATCATACCTTATCATAACGTTACAATCCAGAATTTCAGTTTTCCTATGAATTTTTGAGAAAATCCGTATGTTAATGCACATAGCCATGAATCATAAACTGTAAATATTTCTCATAGAATCTTAAATGATCAAATAGTTAATTATTATTTTACAAATAACCTACTGTGTGGATAAAAATATGCAATATATCTGTAAGATAGAAGAATACTGGAATAAAATGTATCATTGTGTACTAGAAAAATATTAATGAAAATTGTTGGAAATAGAATAATGTATTTCTCAATTTAAATTTTAAAATTTTCACTTTAAATTTATCAATAAAAGTTAAAACGGAAAGTTCAATTCACCTCAATTGAATGGGACTATTTTATATCTCTTAATCAATTATCTAATTTTACTTTTAAAAATTGAAATGTTATCATTGAAAATTATCTAAAAATGTTACTATTTTTAAAAATTATTTAAAAATTTTATTAAGACAGAAATGAGAATTTAGTTCATTCATTGACGTGTATGAAAAGTTCGACACATGTTATCATGTATGATAATGAATAATAATGGCGTAGATATAATTATAAAAATAATAAAATATAGATACTCGGACTATTCATACAGACACAAATTTATTTTATGGTATTAATACATATTAAAGTAGTGTTATATTGTTTCTTTAGAAATTCTATAAAATATACATATAAAATACTTCACTGGTTTTTTTATCGTTATGGATTATTATTTTTAAGATTATTTTATTCTTAAATAAAAATGATTTGACTTGTTTGATTTTTGTTTAATAGACAGATAAATGGTATCGACACAACCAACAATGCAATCTACAATCAAATTACTAATGTAACATTCTTCAAGATCACGATGCTCCTAAAATGTGACTAAAATTAGAAATAATTCATGTAAAAGCAATTATACAAATTTTTGTGATTGTTTATATTTGATAATTTGAATATTATACTATCTTCTATCGTATGTTTGTTAGTAAGTAACTATTTTCTATTTATAAAATATAATGTAATAATTATAGCAGGACACTATTAAAAGTCATTTACGCAGTATTTAGAATTTGAAAATTTATTTTTATATTAAAAATTAATAGAATTATTAGAGCAAAGTTACTTTGAATATAGTATATTTCCGTTAAGTTGAACATTTAAAATTGGATATTATTGACAACGACAAAAAATGATTGAAAGCTTATGTATGCATTTTTTGCATTTATTATAGTGCAACTACTGATGATAAGATAATGTGATTTTAATGTTGTTTTAAAAATTCTATTGATATATTAAAATCATTGACATTTCTTTGTTTCTTAGTAAATGTTCTTTATAATGTTATAACATTAACTGATATGTTCAATAAAATATGATCTATTGGAAGTATTAAGTAAATGGGAATATTTTTTAAGTATGGTATTGCAAATTAGAATTTAATATAGATTTTATTTTCTGCTATGGTATAGTATAAATATATTGACTCTTTGTCTGGCATCAGTTTGCTGACTGATTAACGCTTGATACTTGATTAACACTCAATAGACACTCATTATTCAATTTAATTTTGATTGCTTCGTTTTTTGAAATTTGTCTGATGCAATGAATCATAATAATCTGCAATTATTTATTCATTAGTAAACAGCTACACACACACACGCATGTGCTTTAAAAGCAATTGTCAAACATTATGGCCAGGCTGACATTAGGACGACTTGCCTAGGTGATTTGGTAATAACTAGAACGCCAAGTTGCAGTGAACCGAAATTCTTATAAATTAGTCGTACCTCGAGAAATATTTATGTAAGAATATCTCGAGACCCGGAAGTATCTTCAACAGAATCATCGCATTCTGTATCAGGAATAGATGTAGTTTGAGAAAGTGGCACGCCAAGCACTACGACCCACAGCATTTCTGATAATAGAGAGATTAAAAAATACTTATGCGAAAATATCTCGAGAAAATATTTAAGAAGTATTTCCGCTGAAACAATCCGCATTAGCAATGTATTTAGCTTTGTATTCGCCAAGGCAATTTATAGAGAAAATAACGAATAAGAAGCGAAACTGGTGTACAAATAGAAGAACGTATCGAATCTCAAAATAATTCTTTCAAATACGTCGATGCTCCTTCAAAAATCGCAAGTCCAGACCAATTTACAGGCAATAACGATATAAGATGATGCGAAATTGAAAATATTTTAGAGAAATCCGAGTTTTCCTTCCAAAATCGCAAATCCAGGACAGTGTATAATAAATATGAAGCAAAAAAGGGTGCAGAAATGTCAGAACATATTGAAACTTCAAATTATTTCGGTGAAATTCGTTTAGGACAATTTGCATCGAATAATAACGAATATGAAGTTAAAACGGATGCCGAAATAGTAGGACATATCATAACTCGAAAATTTATTGAAAAATTCTCCGATAGTTCTATCAAAATCACAAGTCTAAATCAATTAACAGCGGTAACAGCGAATATGAAGCGATAATGTCTGTCTAAATAGCGGTGAATACCACAACTTAAAATGTTGAATATGAAGCGGTTGTTGAAATAGCGGATATAACGTCAGGCTACCGACGTTTGCTTAGAATACGGTTAACATAGTTTAAAACACACGCATGTAACCACGCAACATTAATTCGAAAAGCCTATCACTGTCACCATATAATTATTGCATATATAACATACACGTATAATCGCATAATGTCAAAGCGAGTAATTATAACATATATAACGCACATATATAATCATATTGTATTAAGCCGAATATTATTAAAGTGAATAGGTAAAACACATAATAGCCACGCAAATAGCTACATTGTAATAAGCTGAGCATAGCTTACGATACGGATTAAGTAAGAGTGTAGCATAAGCAAAGTCCCAATCTTTGAACCTACACTCCGCTTATCTATAGACGTAAACAATTGACCCTTTATAAACTTTCCCTTATTCATCACCCAACATCTTCTGTAAACTTTCCTATGCCATAAACAATCCCATACTTTTATCTCCGCAACATAAATTACTTCGTTAGTCACTAGATATCTTTCCATAAACTTTTCCAAGACATAAACAGCTCTGATGTCTCAAGTAATGTAAACCTTTCATTTAGTCACCACCTAAAATTTTCCATAACTGTAACATAAACTCGATTATTCATGACCAAAATGTTTTTATGAGTGTAATGTATATTAAGCGACAATAGATAGTCGCTAGCTTAAGCGTTATGAGTGTAATGTATATTAAGCGACAATAGATAGTCACTAGCTTAAGCGTTAAACAATAGACAGCTATTAATGGGCGAAGCGTAGCTGTTTCAGCAGAGAGTAAACTCCGTCCCGAAGCAGAGTTGCGTTACTATATCCTGCAGTTCTATTTCTTGCGATTCCACTTCTGAATCCGATTCTATTTCCAAGCGTTACTATTTCTTGTCTGTGTATTTTTATCTTTCGTTAGTATAATTCTTTTACCTGTTTAAGTTCTATTTTTATACCAGAATATATTGTATCCAGAATATATTTTTATATTTCGTTTAACATGTCGGTGTTACGTCTTTCTTATTCCTTGTGCTTTTACGATTCCTGTCTTTCACTAGCAACCGAAGATGCAGAGCAACATAGCTGCACAGTTTCTATTGTCTTATAGGACTGCAGTGTAATTGTTGAATCAGACGTGCGGACTTATCTGTACAGTTTTTACAATCGTTTTTTTGAGCAGTCATAGTAAATGGTCTGCACGCGTCGTGGTGAACGTAAGTATCTATTACAAGCAAGGAGGCGTTAATCGTCTTCCTCTTGGTGTGCTGGAGAGAACAATTACCTATCTGCTGTGGATATTGATCCCAATAAGCTTCGATACAGCGTCATCAGCGGTCAGCCATCATTGTCAGCCTGAGCAACAATGAGCTATAGATTCCCGTCAGAACTGGGCGTACACATCGGCTAAACAAATAAATTGCATAATTACAGGCAACCCATTTATTTTCGTTAAACGACAAGCCGAGACGTGACAAATTTAGTGGTAGCGGGATAATTGTGGTGGGATAATTGCAGCCGCCTTGAGAGGTTCAGGTAATCAAAGATTCAAATAAAGATCTTAGGTAAAAAAGGAAAGCGGAAAGTTAATTCAGATAAAAACCTACTCTGAATCAAGGGTTACGCAACGAATCAGTTGAGCGCTGAGTCAAAGCCTCTCCACTGCGAGTCGCAGCAAGACAAAGAAATTTTCGCTCGTGTGCATGTGCAAGCCTTCCTTCATTCCTCTCTCAGATGCCCGCCGAAGCGTCGCCGTCGTTCATTTTGTTTCGAACAGTTGTAGAGTGCAGACGTAGTGAGGTAAATTGTTTCGGTAATTAAGTGCTCTATTTTTATGAGTGTATAATGTTCAATATTTGTTCTACGTTCCTAGAGAATGCTTCTATCTTCCAGTGTTTCCCAATTCTATAGTGCTGAAGATTGCGTGCTTAACCTGGCGGCAATTTTATAATTTGTAGATTCGCTTATTTTTTTAATTCTACGATCACTTACGTGTTGTGCTCCTGGTGACAGGAACTCTTTGAACCACTCTTTGAACAGCTCCATCGCAGATTCCATTTTATTCTTCCTGTGCCCTGGATTGTGCGTGTTCTCTGATGACGATTTTACTAGCACTTACAGATCTACGTTTTACGCATTATCATATTGTGCGCCCATTCGTACATTTTATGACTTCGTACATCTGTCCAGAACCATGTCTGTGCTAGCAACATAAAACCTTCGTATTTTCAAAAGGTAACTTCTCGCAACACCTCGCTACGATCCACGAGAACATGAAGATGATTCTGAGAATGAATCCGGCTACACGTTCAAGAAAGCGATAGCCTTGATCTTCATGTTTGACGGTTAGAACATGATCGTTCTCCAATTTTCGCGTACGTGTAAGCGAGCTAGAATATGGTTCCGAGGCGAATCGAAAGAACACTAACAAAATTAATGATAGGGAAAGTTCGCAGTTGCGATCGAAGGCTGTGTGTGTGAAACGATAAGAATGCTTTGCGATCACCTTGAGAACGTATTCGGGCGAACAGTTGATCAATATTGAAGGGACCTAGCTAACATTTATATGCGACTTAGTGAGCATATGTTACATTGTATTAGTCGCGTAAAAGATCTCCGTGATGCGATCAGGATTGTACTCACACTCACACTCAATGTTGAGCATTAACAACGAACAGTTTTATAAACGTTCTAAGCCATTCGTTTAGCTTTAAGTATAAAATAGCTGCAGTATAAGAAATGAGCCTTCGAACTTCTCTTTGACGAAGGCATCCAACTTTTCAAGCAACTCGAGATAAGAAGTGTCACGTACCGAGAAGTCGAAGCCCTACTTACGGCGCGTATAGTTCACAAAGCCTTGATTCCAGACCACGCGAAATAAACCTAGTCGGCTAACTTTGTATCGCGATCATACAACCTCACCGCCTTCATATGTTGTATAATCGCATAGAATCGCGTACTGATTACGCACGGCCCGAATCGTCACGCCTAGAATACCCGTGTTCTCAATACGAACCTCTGTGAGGATATGAGAACTTTTCTAGCTAATCTCCGACTACGGACCGATTCTGTCGTTATTGAAAATGACCAGGACATTCATGACATTCATAAATGCCAGAAAAGGTAGTACAACTATTCCATACATTTGGGAAACGCTATTATCCTCCCGGACAGGACCGAGCCTCGATGGGGGAGCCGGTACGAAAAGTTCAGATCGTCACCCAGGAAACTGACAAACAGAATACAGAATCGCGAGTTTAAAAATACCCGAGTGCAGTACAATACTGCACGTCAAAATAGATGCCACAGTTTAAAGATACCGTAGAATTAATGCTCGACATTGGTGCCGATCCCAAATTGATTAAAGTCTCAGTCTTGAAATCTGATGTCCAAATAAACTGAAACAGTTGTCTTATCCCATCAAGCGATTACAGATGAAACTCTTGGTCCATTTTATGTTTTTATTTCCGGAACGCTAAATTTCATATTATTCTAGACAAATTTCATATTACTCTACTCCATTGCCATGGAAAGAATATTAAGTATGTTATTCTGTTTGTTCTCGGCGCCATAATATCATCCGGAACAAAGTATAATGTGGAGCGATATAATCATCTCTTTTTCAAACATATCTGTTACAATATCCGCACGTATTTCTCGTATTTCTTGTGTATCTCGCTACCGGCCATCCATCGCGTTCGTACGTCAGCAGGAGTTAGTCTCTTACACGATTCGCTAGTTCGGTATGGGAACGGACGATTTATATCTAGATGCATAAACGCATCTAGCGGAAACTGCGTCGTCTTTGCCTCCATTATCAAGCTGGAAGAAATCGAGGCAATTTCGGCTACATCATCAGCATTATTCCAAGAAAAAATTTCAACTCTGACACTGATTCGTAAATCCTAAGTAGTAAGTATCATGTAGACAAGCGAATAAAAGAAATAAAAAATACCATTTTCTATTAACTACTTAAATAAAAAAAAGGAAAAGCACGTAAGCAAACGCTTCAAACTTTCCATCTTTTCCATCTCTTCGATAACGTAAATTAAAGAAAATGAGCGTCATAAAGCACAAACTTACGACTAATGATGACGTACCGATACATACCAAACATAGCAAACCGCTATCTGCCAATCCATAAGCGAAAGATTGACAGGTAGATTGACGACAGAGTTATTGAAGAACAACAGAGCCCATCTTTCTAAATTTCCATGTAATTCCCTTGTGGATTGTAGAAAAAAAATCCGAACAAGAAATAAGAACATCCGCGCTGGCGGATGGTTATAGACTGTCGCGTCTTAAATGAAAAATCCATCCCAGACGCGCTTCCCAGCATTCTGGAAATCCTTGACCAACTTGGTAGCGCCAAATATTTTAGTGTGTAAAATCGTTTTATGTTTTATGTACTCATCTATTATGAGTACATATGTCTTGTAAAGAGAGCACACTAAAATGCTGTTACCATGAAAAACGTTGAAACGGAAATATCTCGAGAACCAGGGATTGTTTTCGGCTGAAACATCGTATTTTGTATCAGGAGTTAATGTTGCACGAGGAATTGGCGTGGTAAATCGCTGACAAAGGTGATCTCGCAGCAATTTCTTTTAGAAATGTTGAAGAGTGAATATCTCAAGAAGCAGAAATTGTTTTCGACTAATTCATCGTATCACGAGTTCCAGTCATACGAGGAGCTGGCACAAATCCTAGCGAACAACGGCACTTATTGGAATATTTTTTTGGAAAATATTGAGGAATAAATACTTCGGGACAGACCAGAGGACATTTTTGACTTAAACTTTATTTCATGTTAAAGGACGTGCACATCGAAGCGATGGAACGCTAAATTGCTGAAACCATTGTCTCATCTTACTGAAGTCATTTTGAAAAATATTGAAGAGAGGATATCTTGAAAACCAGGGATTATTTCTGTCAGAAACCTCATATTATGTATCATATGTTCCTGTTGCACAAAAAGTTGGCATGATCGCTGCGAGCGCGGGTTCTCATGATAAGATAATTATTTCAAAAATATCTCGAGAGTCAGTTATTCTAAGCTGAAACTTTTAGTATATATCAGAAACACATGTTCCTAAAAAAGGTGGCATGACAAGGAGCTTCGAATAGTGGTTCTCAGGTGATATAAA
>CAJDYZ010011829.1:71256-109457 GCA_903986555.1 Heterotrigona itama
ATCGATATGTTAGTCTTGTACAACTTCACGCTTTGTGGAGTTCACAATTATCACGATGCTCTTCATAAAATTCATCATTTACATAAAAATCATCTAATTTTACATATCGACCCTGAAGTATTACGTTTCTTCAGAACGAATATTGTCACGTCTGGGCTCGTTGTTTTGGCGGAATTATCGCGCCAGTGACAGTGCTTTTCTTCACAGCTCGGCCAATATTGAGTGGTTAGGTGTTTGTGTTACACTTTGGAGTAGGTGGCGCTGGAATGTGTCGTTATAACGACAGAAGGGTTCTTGATTGGTTTTGTCTGTTTCCCAGAATTTAGGTCATCTGATCGTAGGGTTTGCTCGGTTTGAGTGTGACTCTTACAATTTATGGTTACAATGGCTGCGCATATCTATTCTACTGAAGGCAAACGTCGGTCGTCCGACGTCACAATACTAAAGTTTCAGACATTCATTTTGCCAATATAACAAATCGACCTGATGGTCCTATATTATTACGCATCGCGAGGGTCACAATTAACACCACCCTTGGTACATGAATTTCATCCAATATTATATATAGATCCTGAAATATTACGATTCTCCGGCACTGATAGCTGTTTACCTTTTGACGCTTTAACATTTTCGTCATTCAACTTGTCAGTATATATCACATCGAATTGATAGCTTTATGTTATTCTACGCATTGCGTGGATTAAAATCGCGTGGAACACACGTGTGCTACTCATACATATCATCCTGTGATATTTCTCGACTCTTAAGCATTACGGTCCATCGTAACTGAGAGATGATGTATATGACAAACTAAAATCTGATGGCCTTATATTATTCTATGTCGCGCTGGGATCCCAATAAACACCATTCTTTTCTACATAAATATAATCTAATCTTTTTCATTGACCCTGAGGTAATACGGATCTTCGGCACTGATTGTGGCCTACATATGACGAATCAAAACTTCCAATTCTTTCTTTCAGTATATCATATCGGTCTGATGGTCTTATGTTATTCCACGCCTTGCGGGGATCACAATGAACACTATACTTCTCTGCATAATTACCATCTAATTTCGTCGGCAATGAGATATTACGGTCCTCCGGCTGTGATATGATTTTTCATATGATGACACAGTATCTTCGACATTTCTTGCATTGCCGTTATGACAATTGACACCATTACTTTGTACACTAATATAATCTAATATTTTATCGACACTGAAATATTACTGTTCTCCGGCACTGATATGGGCTTATTTATGCTGCATCAAGGTTTTCGATGTTCAACCTGTTAGCATATCGAATAGATCTTAAGTTCTCATATCATTCTACGCATTGCGGTGATCTCAATGAACATCATTCATTTCAACATGAATTTCGTCTACTTTTATATATCCCTGAAATATTACGGTCCTCGGCACTGGTAAGGTCTGACATATGACGTATCAAACTTGTCGATTTTCAATCTGCCTTTATATCAAATCGTTCTAATTGTCTTGTATTAGAAAACAAATCGCGGGTATCAAAATGAACAACGTACATTCATACGACATAAGTATCATTTAATTTTATTTATCAACACTGAAATATTACCGTCCTTGGCACTGATAGGTTCTTACATATGATGAATCAAAATTTTCGACATTCTTTCTGTCAATATACCATATAGATCAGAAGTCCTACTTAATTCTACGTGTCGCGGGGAACACAATGAATACCAATCATTTTTACATAAATATCACCTAACATTATTTATCAACACTGAAATGTTGCGGTTTTTCGTCTATGATAGGGGCTTGCATATGTTGAATCAGTTTTCAACTTTCATTCTGTCAATATTTCATATCGATCTGGTGGCCATATATAAATATCCATTTCGCGGGTATCACAATGAGCACTACTTTTTTGTACATACACAATATCATTAAATTTATTTGTCGACTCTGAAATATTACGGCCATCCTGCTCAGATAGTGGATACTTATTACGAATTATAATTTTCTACATTCATTTTGAAAAGTGTCATATCGATCTGACGGTGATCTCACATTATTACAAGCATCATAGGTATGGCACCACGTCTTTGTACATGAATATCATCTAGTGTTATTTTTCGATCCTGAAATATTAATGTCCCCCTTCACTTATGTTGGCTTACGTATGACGAAACAAAATTTACGACATTAATTCTGTCAGTATATCATTTTTATCTGATGGTCTTATACTATTTAACGCATCCCGAAGTTCACAATCGACGCCACTTATTTTAACATGAACATCATCTGACATTTTTCAATTGGCATAAAATATTACGGTCTTCCGGCACTGATAGGTGCTTACATATGACGAATCGATATTTTCGACATTCAGTCTGTCAATATATCGTAAAGATCTGATGGAATTATATTATTCTACGCATCGCGGTGATCACAATGTACACAAATCTTTTATATTTATTTACATAAATATTATCTAACATTATTTATCGAAATTGTAATTTTACATTTTTCAAAATTTCGGCATTCAATCTGACATTATATCATGTTGTTCTGATTGTTTTATGTTATGTTTTATTCTACGTATCGCGAGGATCTCTACGAATTCAGTTTTTTGACATATAATCAACATATCTAATATTATTTACCCACCCCGAATTATTACGGAGTTCTGGTACATGGATTGTAGTGTACATATGCCCATTGAATTTTCTCGACGTTCATCGTGTCTGCATATTATCTCGATCGAATAGTCTTATATAATTCTACGTACCGCAGCGATCACTGTGAAATCAATTATTAGTTATATTACCAACGTCATAATATTATTTATCGACCCTGAATTATTACGTTCTTCCGGTAAGTTGAATGTGTTAAACATAAGCTGCGCGGAAATTCATGACATTCACTGAAACATTGTATTATCTCGGTCGGATTGTCTTCTATTTTTGTACGCTTTGGAGGATCAATATGAACATAATTTTTTAATATATAACGACGTTCTAATATCATTTATCGGTCCTGAGTTATTAAGGAATTCGTTTTCGTTGAATAAGTTTTACACATGCTCCTTGAAAATTTTCGACATTCACTGTACCAACATATTATCTCGAACTAATGGCCTTGTATTGTTCTATGACTTCTGTGCGTCACAATGAATCCAATTTTTTGAAATAACGAACGTACTAATATTATTAATCGACACCGAACTATTACGATGTTCCGATACGTGGAATGCAGCTAATATATGTTCTGTGAAAATATATGACAATTATCGCAACAATATGTTATCTCGATCTGATGGTGTTAAATTTTTCTACGTTACGCGGTGAACATTACGAACAGAATATTTTAATATATAACGACGATATAATATTATTTATTCAACATTAATTAATACGTATTGCCATTACGTGAAATGTGGTTTACATATGCCCCTTGAAGTGTCCCGGCATTCATTGACTCAATATAATAGCTCGATTTGATTATCTTATATTATTCTACGCACCGCAGGAATAACATGAATTCAATTTTTCTAATAGATATTTACGATCGAATATTATTTAACGACTCCCTACGGTCCTTCGGAACATTCCCGGGCTTACATATGACGATTTGAAGCTTTCGACGTTCATTCTGTTAACACACTGTCTCAATCTTATTATCTTATATTATACTTTGCATCGCGGGAATACCATGAACCCAATTTTTCTATTATAAAAGCACGATCGAATATTATTTATCGACTTCGAAATATTACGCTCCTTCTGTATGATTCCTGGGATACATATGAACATTCCAACATACGACATTCAGTCTGTCATTATATTATATCAATTTGATGATTATTAATTATTCTGCCCATCGCGGGGATGTCAATGAGAAAAATTATTTAATTCATATCGACGAACTAGTATTCGTCGAGCGCGAATTATTACTGTCCTCCGGTATGTTTCGGAGCTTATATATGATCGTTCAAAGTTTTCGATATTTATTCTGTCAACATGTTATCTATGTGCGATAGTATTATATTATTCCACGCACTGGGGACATCACAATAATCACAATTTTTTAATATGTAACGGCGATCTCTTATTATATATCGACGCCGAAATTTTACAATCTTACTGTGCGGTTTGTGGCCTACATATGTAGTGTCAAAATTTTCTATATTCATTACGCTATCTCGATCTGGTAAAATTTTACAAATCTGCGCGTCGTGGTTCACAATGAACCATTTTTTATATAAATATCATCAAATACTGTTTATCTGAAATATTGTGGATATCAGGTACATGGAATGAGGTTTTCATATGTCAATTCAAAATTTTTCTCTATCATTCTGTCCACATATCATATTGATTTTATGGCTTGATGTTTTAAGCATCGCTGGTTTCACAATGAACAGAATTTTTCACGCACAAATCTCATGTAATATCATTTATTGAACCTGATACGAAGTTACGGTTCGTAGTATGATGTTTACAAATGTCCACTCAAAATTTTCTACATTCATTCTGTCAGTATATCATATCAATTTTACGGTTTTATATATTTATTCTACGCGATGAGGGTTTCACAATGAACATAACTTCTTTCTATATAAATATCATCTAATTTTATCTATAGAGCCTGCAACATTATGGAGTTTCGATACATGGAAAGAGGTTTACATATTGCAATTCAAATTCTTCCTCATTGACTCTGACTGTTTATCATATCGATTTTATGGTCTTGTGTTATTCTACGCTTCGCGGGGTTCACAAAACGCATTTTTTAATATATAACAACGATCTTGTAACATTTATCGAGACTTAAATTTTACGGTTACCGTACGTGGAATTATGTTTGTACTCACCACGTAAAATTTTCGACATTCGTATAGTCAATATATTTTCTCGATTTGATGGTATTAGATTATTCTATGCATCATGAGGATCACAATAGGTACAACGTGTTAATATATAACGACGATTTAATAATATTTATCTTCCCCATAATGTTACGGTCCTCTTACTGGCTTACATATGACAGTTCAAGATTTCCGAAACGCATTTTGCCAATGTATTATCTCGATCTGATTTTCTTATATTATTGTAAGCATCGTGGGAATCACAATGAACTGTTTTTTAATATATAGCGATCAAATGTTATTTCACCACCTAGGTGTGTTAGGGTTCTCTTGGCCACTTTTCGGCGGTTACATGTGGCCGTTCAAAATATTACATTCTTTCTGTCTATATGTTATCTCTATCTGATTGTCTTACATTATTCTACGCATCTCAAGGTTCACAAAGATGTTAATTTTTTATATTATAACGGCGATCAAACATGATTTATCGACTTTGAAATATTACGGTCCTCAAATACGTTTCGGGGCTTTTATATGACGGTTCAAAATTTTCGAAATTAAATCTGTCTATACGTTATCTCGATCTTTTGTTCTTATATTAGTTTATGTTTCGCGGGGATACACCATTTTATTGTACATATATATCGTCGAATATTATTTATCGAGCTTGATATAGTACGTTGTGCCGGTACGTGGAGTGAAGTTTGCATTTGGGACATAAAAATTATCGACAATCATTCTGCCAGAATATCATAACGTTCTGATGATTTCATATTATTCTACTTGCCGGGATGACTTGGACGCTATGTCATTGCACATGAAAATCATCTAACATTTTTTATAGAAAATGATATATTGCGCTATACATGTAAATGGAAAGAGATTTACATATGGCCACTCAAAATTTTCGAAATTCATTTTGTCAATATATAAAATCGAACTGACTGTCCTATATTATTCGACGCATCGCGTTCACTATGTATGCGAGTTTATTGCACATAAATATCAACCAGTTTTATTTATCTAGCCTGAAGTATTACGGATTTCTGGTACGTGTTATGGTTTTCATATGTCACATCAATATTTTCGTCATATATTCGGCCATCAAGTCAATATAACATATCGACTTGATGGCCGTACATTATTTTACACATGGCGCGGGTATCAATGAAAACTATTTCATTGTCCTTGAATATTTTCTAATATTAATTATTGAGCGACAAATCCTACTGATTTCCGATACGCTGAATGAGGTTTGAATATGACACTTCGAAGTAACCGACATTCATTCTGTCAATAAATCATATTGTTGTAATGGTCTTATAACATTCTACACAACTACGGAATCATAACGAACAAAATTTATGTACATAAGTATCATCTAATATTACTTATCGAGCTTGAAATATTAAGGATTTCCGGTATGTAGAATGATGCATACGTATTAAATTTCAAGATTTTCGACACTCATTCTGTCACAAATCATATTGATGTGATAGTCTCTTATTATACCACGCACCACGGGAATTACTTTTAACAAGCTTCATTGTACATAAATATCATCTAAAACTAGTTATCGATCCTGAAATACAACGGAGTCCTGGTACGTAGTTTTCATATGACCATTGTCACTTTCCAGGCCGCACCATCTGGAGTAGTTCGGTGGGTAGAGTCGTAGCTGCGTTGAATCGGTCTCGGTCGGTTGCTACTGCTCCTGAGTCCACTCTGCTCCTTCCGGCTGGTCCTGTGGTACGCTGTCGTTTTGGATCCGCTGTCGATAAGGTAGGTATGATGGTAAAGGAAGCGTTTCGTCTCAAAGTCACCACCAGACTCGTCAGTGAGGCTGACGGTGGCGACCTTTTTATCCGCAGTTGTTCCGTGACGTAGTAGACTTCTGACGTAGTAGTTAATTAAATCGCAGCTTCGTTGATCCAACGCCAACGTCGGCAGACGTCACACCATTCAATATATTCGACAAACATTCTATCAATATTTTATATAAAGTTCTAATGGTCTTATATTATTCTACGCATTGAGAGAATCACAACGATAACAATTTTATTAAATACAAATATCTGTTAATATTATTTATCTAGTTGGAAATATTACGGCGTTTCGGTATGTAGAATGAGGATTAGATAAGGGTAATTAACTTTTTGGACATTTATTCCGTCAATATAACATATAGATTTAATCGTCTTATATTATACTACGCATTGTGGGGTTCAAAATGAATTCCAGTTTACTCTACATATATATCATCTAATATTACTTATCAAGACTGAAATATTACGGATTTCTGATACGTAAAAAGAAGTTTACTTATGAAGATGCAAATCTTTCTACTTTCTTTTTATCGATATAATATCAGATCGGTTTAATGGTCTTATATTATACTACGCATCGCGGGGTTGACAATGAACGTCATTTTTTGTACAGTTATGTCACCTAATATCATTTACCGAGCCTGAAATGTTAAACTACGAAGTTTCGGTACATTGAATTAAGTGTACATATGAGTAATCAAAATTTACCACATTCATTCTGACAATATATCATATAGCTTTTATTGTTTTATATAATACTACACAGCGCGGGGTTCACAAGGAGAGCATTCATCTTTACATAAATATCATTTAATATTATTTATTGAGCCCGAAGTATTACCGAACTCCTGGTACGTGGAATGATGATTACATTTGTCCGTTCATAATTTCTGCACTCAATCTGTCACTATAGCATATAGATTTTATGGCCTAAGATCATTGAACGTGTCATGTTGTTCTCAATGTACACCATTTCATTGTACAAAAGTATCATCTGACACAGTTAAATGTGCTTGAAGTATTAGAGATTTCTGTTACGTGGAATGAGGTTTACATACGGTTATTCAAAATTTTTCACTTTTATTCTGACAGAATATCATATAGTTTTTGTGGTTTTGCATTATACTGCGCATCCCGGGATTCAGAATGAACGTCATACATTTGTTCAAAAATGTCATCTGATGCGTGCATGAAATATTACAAAGTTCCGTTACGTGGAATAAGTTTTACACATATCACTTTTCAACAATTACTCTATCATATGAATTTTATGGTTTTATATTATTATATGCATCGCGGAGTTCACTATGAGAACAATTTTTTTGTACATAAATGTCATTTAACTTTATTTATCGAGCCCAGAAGATTACGGGGTTCCGTTACGGGATGTGAGGTATACATTTGACAGATCACAGATTTCGACACTCATCCTGTCAATATGTCATATGGATCAGCGTCGCAAGGTCACTATGGACAGAATTTTATACTAAATCAATAACATTTAGCATTATTTGTCGGTCCTGAATTATTACTGAGTGCCGGTACATGGAATGATGTTTACGTGTGACTTCAAAATTCCTGACATTCACTATGCCAACATATAACGATATGATGTTTCTATATTATAGTACGCTTCGAGGGGATTTTTTTTACTTTACTTTAGATATAATTTTATTGAACATCATCTAATATTATTTACCGACTCTGAAATTTTATGATGCTCCAGTTCGTGCAATGTAGTTTACATACTACAGTTCAAATTTTTAGACTTTGTCTAAATCTGTCGACATATTATTTTGATCTGATGGTCTTATATCAATCAACGCATCGCAAGGATCTTAATTAACACTATTTATCAATATCTAAAGACGATTTAATGCTATTTATTGTCCCCGAAATATTACAGTCCTCCGGGACGGGTCGGGGCTTATATATGACAATTCAAAAATTTCGACATACTTTCTGTCAATATATGATTTCGATTTGGCTTTCAAATATTATTCTATGCATTGTGGTGATGGACACCACTTTACTGTACATAATTATCATCTGATACTACTCATCAATCCTGACATATTACGGTATTCCGGTTCTTGGAACGATGTATAAATATGGCTTTTCAAAACTTTCGAATTTCATTCTGTCAACATATTATTTCGATTTGATATCACTATATTATACTACACAACGAGGAAGTCACAATGAACACTACGTTTCAATATGTAACGACGATCTGATATTATTTATCGACTTCGAAATATTACTGTTCTCAATTAAGGTGCTTATATATGTCTGTTCAAAGTTTCTGATATTCATTCTGACAATATATTATTTAGATCCGATGGCCTTATCTTATTCTACGTTTCGCGGGGATCACAATGATTACAATTATTTAATATATAACGGCAGTATAATATTATTTATCGTAATATTACAGACCTCCGGTATAGTTTGTTGCTTATGTATGCAAATTCATTACATACACATTCGTTCCGTCAATATGTCATCTCGATCTGATGTCCCTGTAATATTCTATGCATTGCGGGAATCATAACGTACTCAATTTCTCAATACGCATCGACGATCTAATGTTATTTATCGACTACGAAATATTACGTTCCTCCGTTACGGTTCGCAGATTACATATAAAATTTCAAAGCATTCGACATACATCAGTCAGTATATTATTTTGAACTGATTGTCTTATATTATACTACGCATTGCGGGGAACACGATGCACAATTATATACTATACAACGATCATCTAGTATCGTTTATTGAGCCTGAATTTTTACGGTATTACTTAATAGTACTATTTATTTCGGCTGATATCCCATGGGGTTCCGGTAAGTGGAATGATGTTTACATTTGAATATACCCCACAAAATATCCCACATTCACTCTTTCAACATACCATATCGATTTCACTGTCCTATATTATCCTATATATCACGTGTTTCACAATGAACACCAATTTCTGAACATAAATATCTAATAATTATCAAGCCTGCAATTTTGTCGATTTCTGGAACGTTGAATGAGGTTTACACATGAAACATCAGAATTTTCTTAATTAATTATGCCAATAAAACAAATCGATTTTATAGCCTTGTAGTATTCTACGCAAGGCGTGTTTCAGAATGAACACTATTTTGTTGAACCTTATTGTCCATCTAATATTGTTCGTTAAGACTGAGTAATATCGGAGTTCTATAACGAGTAATGAGATTCATATATGTCCAATCGAAAGTTTTTCACATTTATTCTGTCAAAATATCATATCGACTTTAGCTTAGTATTATTCTACGCAATGCGACAGTGAACAACATTTTTTGGACATAAATATTGCTTAATACCATTTTACGTGCATAAAATATTACGGAATTACGGTGAAATGAAGTTTACAAATGACAGTTCCATACTTTCCACATTCATTCTTTCAATATTGTACCGATTTTATGGTCTTATATTATTCTGAGCCTCATGGTGCTCACAATGAACTCCACTTTTTATAATCAAGTATCATATAATATTATTAATAATCCTGATTTATTACGGAATTTTGATACGTCGAATGATGTTTACAAATAACCATTAAAAATTTCCCACATTCATTCTATCAATATATTAAAGAATATTATGGTCTTGTACTATTCGTCGTATCACGGGGATCACAATAAACACCATTTTCTTGTATATAAATATCATCCAGTATTATTTATTGAGTCAGAATCAGTATGGAGTTCTGATACTTGGAATGTCGGTACCCTATGTCCATTCAAAAATTTCCACATTCATTTTGTCAATACATCGCATCAATTTTATGTTCTTATATACATCGCGTCGTTGGGTTCATCACGACGAACACGAACACCATTTCTTTGGAAATAGATAGCTTCTAACATTATTTGCCGAGCCTGAAGTATTACGGAGTTCCGGTACGTTATATCGATTTTATTGTCTTATATTATTCTACGCATCATGGGGGCATTCCATTTAACAGAATTCTTTGACACAAAATTCATGTGATATTGTTTATCGAACCCGAAATATTACGGATATACGCTACGTGGAATGAGGTTTAAATATGAATTTTCAAAACTTTCAACGTTTTTCTGCATATATATCATATCAATTTTATTGAATTGTGTTATTTTACGTATTTAGGGGCTTTCAATTAAAACAATTCTTACATATAAATATCATCTGTAACTATATATCTAGTCTAAAAATTTTCCAACTTCCGGTACGTGGAATGAAATTTACACATGTCACTTCAAAATTTTCGACTGTCATTCTGTCAATATATCAAAACTTATTTTGTAATCTCATATTATTTTACGCATAGCAACGTTCATTGTTGTCCCAATTATTTGTACATGAACATGATCCAATATTTTCCATCGAGCCTGAAATACTACGCTGTTTGAATACGTGGAATAATATATGTTCACTCAAAATTTTTCGCACATCTTCCGTCAATATATCATATAGGTTTCATGTTCCAATATTATTCTACGCGTCGCGTTGTTCAGAATAAACATTATTTATTTCGACATTTGTATCATGTAATATTATTTTCCAGCCTGCAATTATACGGCATTCCCTTATATAGAATGAGGTTTATATATACACAGACAAAATTTCCTGCATTCATTCTGTACTTATATAGTAACAATTTTAGAGTCTCATAACATACTTCGCATGGCGATGTTCTCAACAGAAACCATTTCTTTGTACATAAATATCATCTAATGCTTTGTATCGTGCCTGAAATACTGGATAATTCTGATACGTGGAATGAGGTTTACATATGCTTCTTCAGAATTTTCCACATTCATTCTGCCCATATATATTATCGATCTTACAGTCTTATATTATTTTACGCTTTGCAGTGAACACTACTTTTTAATAGATAGATAAATACCTAGTCTAATGGTATTTATCGAGCCTGCAATACTGCACTGTTTCGGTACGTGGAATGATTGGTACATATGACCACTCAAAACTTTCCACATTCATTATGTCCATATATCATATCAATTTTATGACCATTATTCTATAGATCGTGAGATTCAGAATTAACATTTTTTTCTACATAAATATAATGCAATAATATTTATTATGCATAAAAGTATCACGGTGTCCCAGTATGTGGAGTGAGGTTTACATGTGACTGTTCAAAATTTTCCGCACTCATTCTGCCAATATATTACATACATCTTATGGTCAAATATATTTCCATGCGTCGCAGTATGAACTCTACACAATGAACTCCATTTCTTCGAACATTAGAACAATCTAATGTTATTTATTGAGCCTTATTTATGCCTGAAATATTTCAGTGTTCCAGTACATTGAAAGAAGTTTAAATATGCCCATTCAAAATTTTCCACAAATATTCTGATGATTTGCCATCAATGATTCTGTTTTGTGGTCTTACAATATTCTTTGCATCGCGGGACACAATTAAATCCCTTTTTCTATACGTAAATATCATGTAATATTGACTGTCCAGCTTGAAATATTTGTGAGTTCCAGTACGTGGAATGAGTTTTACATACGGCTCCTCAGAGTTATCTACATTCATTCTGGCAATACATCTTATCGACTTTATAGTCGATAATGATATAAATTGTACGCATCGCGGGATTCTCAGGTAATAAAATTTTTTTCTACATAATGATGATATAATAAATTGAAACTGCAATAGTACGATTTTCCTGTACGTGGATTGAGGTTTACATATGGCGTTTTAAATTATTCCACATTTATTCTGTTAATACATCATGTCGTTTTCATGAGCAATACTTTTCTACACATCGCTGGGATCACAAAGAAATCAATTTTTTGTTCATAAATATCTAATCATAATATCATTTATTTAAGCTGTAATATTACTAGATGCTGGTACGTAGAAATATGTTTACATATGAAGGTTCAGAATTTCACACATTAGTTATACATATATATTTTATCGAATTCATTGTCTCATCCTATCCTACGCATTGCGGGGTTCACAACGAACAACAATTTTCTTGGACATAATAATCATCTATTCTTATTTATCGTATCTGAAGATAATACGGAGTTCCTGTGGGGACATAGTTAACATTCAAAATATTCCACATTCATTCTATATATCATAGATTTTATGTTCTTGTATCACAAAATGCATCTCGGAGTTCACGATGGAAACCATTCTGCTGTACAGATATATCATCTGACACTTCTTCTCCTGAAAGAAACCGGAATTCCAGTATTTGGTATGAATTATATACGTTCAAAATTTTTCATATTCACACTGTGAATATAAAATATCAATTTTATGGCCTCATAATAATCTACGTATCGCGTGTTTCACAATGAATATCATTTTTCGCACATAAATTTATTGTACATAAAATATTACGAACGTCTGGAACGTGGATTGAGGTTTACATATGACCATTCAGAATATTCCACATTCATTTTGTCAGTATATTATACTGATTTTGTAGACTAATAAATCTCTGTGTATCATGGTTTTCACAGTGACCACCATTTCTTTGTACATTAATATCATGAAATGTAATCTATCCCCGCTGAAATATTACGGAGTACAGACATATGTCAATTTAATATTTATCGCATTCATTATGTCAACATACCATTTCGATTTTATTGTTTTATACTATTGGGGTATTCGCAATGGAAGTCATTTTTTTGTTCGTAAATATCAACCAATAAATTATTATTTAACGAGCCACAAATATTACTGATTTCCGGTACGTTGTACGAGGTTTACATATGACCATACATAATTTTCCACATTCATTCTGTCAACATGTCATAACGATTTTGCTGCTTAGTAATATTCTCCGCAACACGGGGATTCATCATAACTATAATTTCTTTCTGCAAAAATATCATCTAATACTCTTTATATCTAAACCTCAAATATTTCTTAGTACAACAAAGTGGAATGTTGTATCCATATGTCAAAGATAAATTAACCACATTTTTTCTGACAATATACCATACCGATTTCATTGCCTTATATTATTCTACGCATTGCATGATTAGCAATTAACGCCATTTGTCTGTTCCTAAATATCATCTGACATTATTTAACTATTTTGACTTTTACGGTCCGTCATTGAGAGGTGCATACATATGACGAACAAAAATTTTCCACATTCAATCTGTCAATATATCATATCGATCTGATGGAATTATTTCATTCAATCTACCGCGGGCATCAGAATGAATACCAGACTTCTGATAATAAATATCAGCTAATTTCGTTTATTGACCCTGAAATATTATGGTCCTCCGGCATTGACAGGGCAGACATATGACAAATCAAAATTTTCGAGACTCATGCTGTCAATACGGGTATCACAATAAACCCAATTCTGTAAAATATAAGGACGGACCAATATTACTTATCGTTCCCGAAATAATAGGATCATCCGGTACGGACCGGGCTTACATATGATCAATCAAAGTATATTACATTCAATCTATCTCTAGATTATCTTTCTAGAATCTTCTTATATTATTATACTCATCGCGGGGAATAAAACGAGCACAACTTTTTAATGTAAAACTCCGTTACTGCAATATTATTTATCGTCCCCTAAATAATAGGCTTCAGCATTCAAAATTTTCTACATTCACTCTATCAACTGATTATCTCCCTCTGATGGTCTTATATCATTCTATGCACCGAGGTGTTCACAATGAACATAATTTTTATTATAATACGACGATTTAGTGATACTTAAATTCTTCGAAGGAATACGATCATACAAGAAGGATCTGGGCATACATATGATAATTCAGAGTATTCTACTTCATTCTCTCAATATAATATTCCGATCTGATTCTCTTATATTATTCAACGCATTGCGGGTATCAAACCAACAAAATTTTTTAATATAAAGCAACGATTTAGTAATATTTATCTTCCTCGAAATAATACGAACGTCCAAGATGGGCCGGGGCTTACATATGATAATTCACAGTATTCTTCATTCATTCTATCAATATATATTCACGATTTGATGATCTTATATTATTCTGCGCATCGCGAGTATCAAAATGAACATATTTTTAACATAAATTGATGAAACAGTATTATTTATTTACACCGAGGTGGTACGCTCCACCGGACGGTTCTAGGCTTACATATGATCATTCAAAATATTCTACATTTACTCTATAATGAATTATTCCCTCTGATAGAATTTTATTATTCTACAAATCGCGGATAAAAATGGAGACAATTTTTTAATATAAAACAACGATTTGGTATTATTTAATGTCCCCGAAATAATACGTCCCTGGACCGGGGGTTACATATGATCATACAGAATTTTCAGGATTCATTCTATCAATATATTAACACGATATGATTATCTTATATTATTCTACGCATCGCGGATACGAAAACGAACACAATATTATAATATTTAATGACAATTCAAAGTTATTTATGTCCCCGAAGTAAAACGCACCACCGACACGTGTCGGGGCACACGTAAGACAATTCAAAATATTTTAAATTCATACCATCAGTAGATTATCACCCTCTGAAGATCTTATAAAATTCAACGCTTCGCGCGGATCACAATGAACACATTTTTTTAATATTTAACGGCGTTTCAAAACTATTTATCATCCATAATATAATACGCTCTTCCGGTATGGATCGGGGCGTACGATAATTCAAAATATCCTACATTCATTCTATCAGTATCGCAGCCTGAACGTCTTATGTTATTCTAAGTATCGCGAGTATCAAAATGAAAAAATTTTTATAATTAAAAAACGATTTAGTATTATTTCTCGTGCCTGGAACAATACGATACTCCGTTACGAATCGAGTATTTCGTATGATCATGCAAGGTTCTAACAATATATTATCTCGACCTGATGATATTATGTTATTCTACGAATCGCAAGTGTCACAATGAACAAATTTTTAAATATAAAACAACGAAATGCTGTTATTTGTCGACCCTGACATAGTACGATAATCCTGTACGGATAGGGGCTTACAAATTATTATTCAAAATATTCTCCATTCATTATAACAATATATTTTCCCGTTCTGATTGCCTAGTGTTATTCTACGCTTCCCGGGGATAACAATGAACAAATTTTTTTATTTTAAGACAAGGATTTAGTATTATTTAATGTTCTCACATGATACGATGGTCCGGTACGGATCGGGGCTCATATATGATCCTTAAAAATATTCTAAATTCATTCAATGAATAGATTATCTCCCACTAGTTGACTTATATTTTTCTACGCATTGCAGGGTTCACAATGAATCTAATTTTCTTAATATACAACGGCGATCCATAATTATTTTTCGTCCCCAAAATAATACGTTCAACTTGTACGAATCGAAGGGTACATAAGACCATTCATAATATTCTACATTCGTCCTATCAAGATTATTTGCCTCTGATCGTTTTATTGTTAAACGCGTCGCTGGGATCACAATGAACACAATCCTTTAATATTAAACAATGATACAGTATTATTAATTTCCCCCGAAATAATACGCTCCTGTACCAGAAGTACGAATCGGTGCTTGTATAAGATAATTTAAAGTATTCTACATTCATTGTATCAAAATATTAAAACGAAACGATAGTCTCATCTTAATCAATATTCTACTGTCCGCGGATATCAAACGTACAAATTTAGTAATATAAAACGTCGTCTTAGTATCATTTATCCCCGTATTATTATCATTTGTTCCCGTATTATTAAACGTCGTTTTAGTATTATTTATCGTTAAGTTATATGTTCCTTCAGTACGTATCGGGAATACATAAGGACACAAAATATTCTGCATACGTTCTATCAATATATTATCACGACCTGATAGTCATATATATATAATTCCACGGATCGCAGGGATCACAATAAACGGAGTTTTAAATGAAGAACGATGATTCAGTATTATTTACTTTTACTCGAAGCAATACATTTATTCGGTTCGCATCGGGGATTACATATGATCATTCAAAATTCTCTAAAATCACTCCAGCAATAGATTATCTCCCTCTGTTGGTCTTATATACGTGTCGCGAGGATCGCAATAAACCCAGCTTTTTAATATATAACGACGATCCAATATTATTTATCTTCCCTGAAATAATATGCTCTTTCGCTACTTATTGAATCTTATATATGATCATTCAAAGTATTCCACACTCACTCTATCAATAGATTATTTCCCACTGAGTCCCTCATATCATTCTACGCTTCGCTGGAAAACAATGAACGCAATTTTTTAATATATAACGACAATTTATAATGGTCCTATTGTCGTATCATTTAATTACCGTCTCCGGAGTTATACGTTTTACCGGTACAAATCGGTGATTACATGTGATTATTCAAGAAATTTAAATATACTCCATCAACAAATTATTTCACTTTGATGGATTTATATCATTCCACGCATCGTGAGGATCATAATGAACAGAATTTGTTATTTTAAAACAAAGGTTTATCGTTATGAATCGTCCCAGAAATAATACGTTCTCCCGATACGGATCGGGGATTACATATTATAATTCAAAATATTCTACATTCAATATATCAGTAGTTTGTCATACTCTGATGGCCTTAATATTATTTTGGAATCGCAGGCACAATAATGAACAAAATTCTTTAACATAAAACAACGATTTAGTATTATCTATCATCCCCGAAATAATACGCTGTTCCGGTATCGATTGGAGCCTACATATGACAGTCCAAATGTTCTACATTCGCTCTATCAATAGATCATGTACATCCGATTGCTTTATATTATTCTACGCATCGCAGCATTCACAATAAACACAATTTTTAATATATAACGGCAATAAAATATTATTTATAGTCCCCGAGTTAATACACCCCTCCGGTACGGATTGCGGTTTGCATATGATAATTCAGAATATGCTACATACACTCTATCAAGAGATTATACCATTCAGACGGTGTTATATTATGTTACGCATTGTAGGGATCACAATTAACTCAATTTCTTAATATGTAACGATGACCTTGTGCTATTTATCGTTATTGTGCGTTCCCGGATCATTACGTTCATCTAGTAAGTATCGGGGTATATGTTCTTTCAAAATTTTCGACATCCATTCTGTCAATATGTTATCTCAATCTGATTGTCTTATGTTATTCTACACATGGCGGGTATTAAATTGAACATATTTTTAATATAAAACAACGATTTTGTGCTATTTATTGTCCACGAAGTGATACGTTCCTCCGACTCTTATCGGGGCATACATATGATCATACAAAATGTTCTACATACACCCTGCCAGTAGATTTTCTCTCTCTGATTATCTGGTATTTTTCTGCACATCCCGGGGGATCAAAATGAACAAAATTTTTTAGCACATAACGACGATCCATTATTATATATCGTCCCCGAAATATTACGGACCTCGGTATGATTCGGGCCTTACATATGGCAATTCAAAATTTTCGGCTCTCATTCTGTTACTTTATTACCACTATTTGATGAACTAGCGTTATTCCAAACTTCGCGGGGATCAGATTGAACGCAAGTGTTTATTACATAAGAAGATAGATTAGATATTATCTATCGAATTTATTTATACTCTACAGTGCCCCTCAAAATTCTCGACATTTGTCCAATATTTTAAATCAATCTGAAGATCTTATATTATTCTAGGCATCGCAGGGATCACAATGAACAAAATTTTTTAATATATAACTACGATCTTTCACAATTTATCCAACACGAATTATTATCCTCCAGTACTGTTCTGGGCATACATATGATCATTCAACTTCTTCGACTACTATTCTGTCAATATATTTTCTCGATCTCATAGCCGTATATTATTTTTTGCATCGTGGGGATCACAATTAACGTAATTTTTTAATATATAACGATTTTGTGTTATTTATCCGGTCCTGGAGTACTACAGTCCTCCGGTTTGGATTGGCTTACACATGAATATTCAATAGTTTAACATTCATTCTACCAAGAAATTATCACACTCTGATGATCTTATATTATTCTAAACATAGCGAAAATCAAAATTATCAAATTTTTAAATATAAAACAACGATTTAGCATTATTTGTCGTCCTCGAAATAATACGCCACTACTGTACCGATTGGGGTTTACATATGATCATTCAAAATTTTCAGCATCCATTCTGTCAATATATTATCTCAGTTTTCTGGCGTAACATATGACAATTCGAAGCCGTCGTCATTCTTTCTATTAATATATTATTTCGTTCTGACGGTTTTATATTATTCTACGCATCGTTGGAATCACAATGTATTAGATTTCTTAACATGTAAAGCGATCTAAAATTTTTCTACCTCGAAATTCTACGTGCCTCCGGTAATTTTCGGGGTTTATATATGTCATTGCAAAATTTTTGACATTCATTTTGTTATGATCATTCTGTTATCTTGATCTGGTGGTCTTGTATTATTGCATCCCTGGAATCATAATGAACACAAATTTTCATTACTTTACGACTATCTAGTATTAATTATCGCCTCCGAAATATTAAGGTGTTACTGTACGTATCGGGGCTTACACATGACCGTTTAAAGTATTCGACGTTTGTTCTGTCAACAAATTAACTAGATCGGATGTTCTTATATTATTCTGCACCTCGCGGGGATCACAAAGAAAACAAATTTTTAATATATAACGACTGATTAATTTAATTTATCCACCCCGAAATATTACATTCGTTACGGTTATGGGCAGGAAAATGTCAATTTAATACATCCGACATTCAGACATTAATATATTATCTTGATCTGATGTCCTTATACGTTTCTACTCAACGCAGTGATATCAATGAATACTATATTTTAATGCAAAACAACGATTTAATATTCTTTATCGTCCCCGAATTATTACAGTTCTCCTGTATGTTTCGGGGCATACATATGATAATTCAAAATTCTCCACAATCATGGTGGCAATCTATTATCTCGAATTGATAATCTTATATTATTCCCCCACAGCGCGGGGATAACATCGAACACAATGTTTTTTAATGTATACTGATAATGAATAGTTTCTTTATCGACGCCGAAGCATTACGATCCTTTTGCAATTTTCGGGGCAAACAGATGACACTTCAAAGTTTTCGACATTCATTCTGTCAGTATATCATCTTCATCTGATTGTTTTATATTATTATATCCAGCGCGGCATTCCCTATGGACACAATGTTATAATATATAACGACGATAAATTATTATTTATCGAACCAGAAGTATAACGTATTTCTCGAACGGTTCGTCGCTTTCATATGACAATTCAGAGTTTTCGACATTCATTCTATAGAATAATTATCCCACTCTGATTATTTTACGCATAGCGTAGTTCACAATGAAAAAAGTTATTTAGTATACATCAACGATGAAATATTTTGTACCAATCCCGTAATTTTCCGTTCCTCTAGTACGTTTCGTTACATACATTTGCACATTCAAAGTTTGCGATATTCATTTTGACAATATATTACGTCCATTCAAAGTACCGCGTAGATTGCAATTAACACATTGTATTAATAGTATAAAATAACGAGGACCTAAAATTATTTATCCACCTCGATTTATCACGGTCCTCCGCGATGTTCCACAAAATATGTATGACATTTCACACTCTTTGAATATAATTCTGTTGTATAGTATATCGAACTGTCGGAATTATATTATTCAACATATCCCGGGGGTTACAATGGATATAGTTTCATATATATAACGGCGATAAGTCATTATCTATCGACCCCGAAATTGTGACTGTCTTGTCATGATATTTACGAAGTATATATGAAATAAACATGTTTAGTCGAACCTACTACATGAAATTTGAATATTTCATGAGAATAAATATGAAACTGAGAAATTCAACTTGATGTCACTGTTTCTCCATTGAATCCTTGAAATATTCAAGAAATCAAATATTTTGTCGAATTTTCAACAAAAAATACGAATATTTCATGAAAATTTAGATAAAACAGAGATATTTATAGTTTTACTACTATTTCGTCGCGAAATCTAGGTAATGCCATTGAAATTATCAAATGTTGTAAAACTTACAAAAGAAAATATGCGAGCTGCACGAAAACATCTCCGAAATAAGGAAATTTAAGATATTGCCTTTGTTTCGCAGTGAACTCTACGATATATTCGAGAAATTAGAAATTTTTATTGAATTTACAATAGAAATTCCTAATTTTTCACGAAAATACCCACGAAACATAGAAATTCATCGTGTTATTGCTCTTTCGCCGTGAAATCTCAGAAATATCTTAGAAATCCACAAGTTCTGTCGAATCTACAATGAAAAGTACGAATATTTCAAGAAAATATCGTAGAAATTGTATCGTGGAAATATCGTAGAAATATCCTAGAAATATCATAGAAACTGTAATTCAACCTATTCTCACAGTTACGTCGTAAAATCTACAACATATCCTTTGAATTATGAAATTTAATCGAATTTTCAGCGAGAAATGCGTATGTTACTTAGAAACATTGTCGAAACAGAGAAATTCAACATACTGTCACAGTTTCGTCGTGGAATCTATGAAATCTCTGGATATTAGCATTGATTGCCGAAATTACAACGAAAAATACGGATGTTACACGAAAACATCGTCGAAATAGGGAAATACAACCAATTGTCACTGTGTTGTCGTCAAATGTGCGATATATCTCCAAAATCAGAATAGTGTTCCGAATTTATAAAGAAAAGCAGGAGTATTTTACGAAAACATCAATGAAACAGAGAAATTACAATATTACGTATTATCATAGTTTCGTCTTGAAATCTACGAAGTATCTATGAAATTAGCGTATTTTATCGAATCTACAACCAAAAATACGAGTATTTCAAGAAAACATCTTCGAGAGAATAAAATTTAGCGTTTTATTGCTGTTTCGTAATGATATCGTTGGAATACCTATGCCTTTTACAAGTTTTGTCGAATTGTCAACGAGGAACAGTAATATTCCCCGAAATCATGGTCGAAACACATAAATTCGACGTATTGTCACTGTTTCGTGGTGAGATTTATGAAATATGTGTGAAATGAATAATTTTCTTCGATTTTGCATCAAAAAATTAGAATATTTCACAATAACTCCGTCGAAACAAAGGAATCCAATGTATTTTCACTCTTTCATAGTGAATTCTACGAAACTTTTAGATATTTAGCAAGTTTTATCGAATTTACAACAAAAATACGTATATTTCATGAAAACATCTTCGAAATAGTGAAATTCAGTGTGTTGTCTCCGTTTCGAATTGAAAACTACAAATTATCTGTGAAAACATTAAGTATTATCGAATTTGCAAAGAAAAATGTAATTTATTAGTACCAATTTCATAGATATTTACCTGATATCACGACGAAATAGTGATAATACGTTGCATTTTTCTATTTCTAAGATGAATTCCTGAAATATTCGTATCTTCCATCGTAAATTCAACAAAACTTTCTAAGTTCCCAATTACTTCGTAGGTTTCGCAAATGAACAGTTATAATACGTTGAATTACTCCATTTCGACAATGTTTTCGTGATATATTCGTATTTTTCGTGTAGAACCTTTATTTTTCGTTGTTAAATCGACGAAACTTGCTAATTTCACATTTATTTCGTAAAGTTCTTGATGAAAGTGTTAAAACGTTGAATTTCTCTGTATCGACGTTGTTTTCCTGAAATGTTCGTATATTTCGTTTTTAATTCACAAAACTTTCTAATTCACAGATATTTATTAGATATCACAGATAAACTATATCAATATATTAAATTATTTTGTTTTGACTATGTCTTCATATATATTCGTATCTTGCGATATACATTCGATAAAACTTGTTAATTTGAAATATATTGTGTATTTTTCGTCATGAATCATTGATAACACGTTGAATTTCTCTGTATCGACGATGTATTCGTGATTGATTCCTATTTCGCTTTGCAAATTCGAAAAAAAATTCTCAGATATTTCGCAGATTTCACGACGAAACAGTGATAACACAATGAATTTCTTTTTTTCGGAAATGATTTCGTGAATCTTTCGTTTTTTTCGTTATAAACTCTGAAAAATTGCTAATTTCATTGATATTTCGTTGATTATATGACGAAAAAGTTATAATAAGTTGAATATCACTATTTCAACGATATTGTTGTAAAACGTATAAATATTACAAAACTTGCTAATTCCATACATATTTCGTAGATTTCACGACGAAACTGTGACAATACGTTAAATTACACTATTTCACGCTTTCGTGAAATAGTCGTATTTTCCGTTGTAAATTCGAAAAAAAGTGATAATTTCATAGTTATTTCGTAGATTTCACAACGAAGCAATAATAATTCGTTGAAAATCTATGTTTCGTCGACGTTTTCGTTAAATATTTGCTTATTTCGTTGTAAATTATTAAAAATTTTCCAGTTACCCAGATATTTCGTTGATTTTACAAGTGACAGAGATAATACTTTGAATTTCTACATTTCGACTATGTTTTCGTGAGATATTCATATTTGTGGTAGTAACTTCGACAAAATCTGATAATTGTATAGTTATTTAATGGATTTCGCAACGAAACAGTGATAGTACCTTGAAATTCTCTGTTTAATCTATATTTTCTTGAGATATTTGCATTTTTTCTTCAGAATTCGAAAAAACCTGCCAATATCTATGATAATTCGTAGATTTCAAGAAGAAACAACGATAACAAGTTGGAATGAAGTTTACTTATGACAATTGAAATCATTCCGATACATTCTGCGAATATTTCACATAGAATTTATTAACTTTTATTATTATAATCATCGTGGGATTCATAATGATCACCGTTCATTTTTACAAAAATCTTATCCAATATTATTTATAAAACCGGAAATGTTACTGAGTTCCTGTTCGTGGAATGAGGTTTACATTTGAAACAACAAAATTTTTCATATTCATTCCCTCTATAAAAAACATTGTTTTTATGGTCTTATAACATTCCACGGATCGTGTGGATCATAATTTTCAAATATCTTTTATGTATAAACATCATCTAATATTATTCATCGAGCTTTATGATTTACGGTATTGCGGCAGGTGGAATGAGGTTTACGTGTGAAATTTCATTGCTATCCACTTTCATTCTGTCAATATATATTCAACTCTATGGTCTTATACTATACTACGCAACCCGAGGATTACAACCAACACCTTTTTGTACTCAAATATTATCTAATATTATTTATCGAGGCTGAAATGTTGCTGAGTTCCGGTACATGGAATGAGGACCATATGATAATTCGAATTATCCTCAATTCATTCTGGCAATCTATCTGATCTATTTTATTCTACTCATTGCGGTGGTACGGTGAACAATATTTTGATTTCATAAATGTCAAATAATATTAGTAATCAAACCTGAAATATTACGAAGTTCCTTACGAGGAATGAGGATTACAAATGACATTTTAAAATTTTCATCTTTCATTCTGTCAATATGCCATATCAAATTTATTGCGTTATATAAATATACGCATCGTGGGCTTCACAATGAACATCATTTTTTAGTACACAGATATAACCGAATATTTTTTTTCGAAAATGAAATATTATGGAATTCCAGTACGTGGAATGTGGTTTACATATGACATTTCAAAATATTCCACATTTATTCTGTCAGTATAGCCATATCGATTTTATGGTCTTATAATATCTTACTCATCGCTGGGCGCAGAATGAAAACAATGTTTTTATAATATCATCAATTATTATTAATCGATGCTGAATTATTACGAGGAATTTCTGGTACGTGGAATGTCGTTTACATAAGGCAATTCGAAACTTTCCAGATTCACACTGTCAATGTATGATACCTATTTTACGGTCTTATACTTTTCTACATTATGCGGGGTTTACAACGAACACTACTTCTTTGTACATAAATGTCATCTAACACATTTTATCACCACCGAAATATAACGGTTCTTCGGAACTGATAAAGGCCTACTTATGACGCAACACAATTATCGACATTCATTCTCTCATTATATAGTTTCGATTTGATGACGCTATATTATTTTACGCAACGCGGTGATCTCAATGGACACCATTCTTTTCTACATAAATATCATCCAATTTTACTATTGATCCTTAAATATTACGTGTCCCCCGGCACTGATTGGAGCTTACATTTGACGCATCAATACCTTCTACGTTAAAATTGTTGGCATGTAATTTCGGCCTTATGGTCTTATACTATTCTACGCAACGCGAGGATCTCAATGAATAACATTCTTTTCTACATAAATATCATCCGAATTTATATATCTACAATGAATTATTCGGTTTCTCCGGCACTAATTGGTGCTTACATATGCCGAATCAAAATATTAGAAATTCAGTCTTCAGTATACCATGTAGTTATGATGGTATTTCCTATTATCTTGTGCATCGCGGGGATCACAATGAACATCATTATTTTTATACATAAATAACTTCTAATTTTACGTATCGACCCTGAAATGTTACGCTGCTCCGCCACTAATAAAGGTTTACATATGACGAATCAAAATTTTTGACATTCCTTCTGTCTATATATCGTACATACCTGATGATCTTATATAACTCTAGGAATGGCGGGGATCCCAACGAACACCATTCCATACTACATAAATCATCTGACGTTCTCTATCGACCCTGAAACATTACGGCCTTCAGGCACTGATAGGGGATAACATAACGAATCAGAATTTTGGACACTCATTCTGTCAATATATCATATCGATTTGATAGTCTTATATCATTTTATGTATTGCGGATATCACAATGAACAGTCCTTTTTTGTATATGAATATCATCTAATATTATTTAACGGCACAGAAATATTACGGTCCACCGGCCTTGATACGTGCGTATATTTGACACTGCAATTACTTCAACCTGTCAGTATATCATATCGATTTGATGGTTTCATATCATTACACGAATCGCGTGGATCAACACAATTCTGTTGTACATGAATATCATCTAGCTTATATATGACAAATGAAAACATTTGACATTCATTTTGTTAAAATTGACCTGGTGGTCTCATGTAATTCTGTGTATAGCGAGAATTACATTGAACACCATTCCTTACTACATAAATATCATCAAATTTATTTACCGACCCAGAAAATTTTCGGTCCTCCTCAAATTATATGTGCTTACACACGACAAATCAAAATTTTCAACATTCATTCTGACAAATCGATCTGGTCTTATATTATTTTTTGCATCACGGATATCACAATGAACACCATTCTTTTCTGCATGAATATGATCTAAGTTTATTTGTGGACACTGAAGCATTATGGTCTATTGGCACTCATAGTTACTTACATATGACGAATCGAAATATTCGACATTCATTCTGCCCATATATCATGCACGACCTGACGGTCGTATATTATACTACGTATCGCCGGTTTCGCAATGTATCCCATTCTTTTCACATAAATATCATCAAAATCTATTCATCGACGCTCAAATATTACCGTTCAACAGCACTGGTACAGTAATACATGTGACGAATCAAAGTTTTCCACATATACGCTGACAACATATCGTATCGAACTAATGGTCTTCTATTGTTTTACGCATCGCGGGCATCTCAATGAATACCATTTTTTCTATATAAATATTATCCAAACCTATTTATCGACGCTGAAACATTAACGTCCGCCGGCACCGATGAGGGCTCAGGTATGACAACCCAAATTTATAGACAGTCCTACAGTTATTACATCATATCGATTCAACGGTCTTATATTATTATACGCATCGCAGATTTCGCAATATACACCATTTCTTCTACATAAAAATCATCAAACATTTATCATTAAGATTACTGACATTATTAACCTGAAGTATTACGTTCCGCCGGCAACGATTGGGGCTTAGATATGACGAAACAAAGTATTCGACATACATTCTGTTAATATATCTTATTGATCTTACGGCCTCATATAATTCTACGTCTCTTGGAGTCGCAATGAACACCATTCCTTCTACATATATATCTCCTGATTCCATTTATCGACACTGAAATTTTACGTTCCACCGGCACGATAGGTGATTGCATATGACGGATCAAAATTGTCGTCACTATTTCTGTCAGAAATAATATTGATCTGATGGTCCTATATTATTCAGCGAATCGCTGTGATCAACAATCTTTTGTACATAAATGTTATCTAACATTATTTATTGACCATTTAGAATTACGTTCCTCCGGCGCTGAATGTTGACTACACATCACGAATCTGAATGTTCGACGTATATTCTGTCGACGTGTCATATCAATTTGATCTTCCTATGTTATTCCACGCATCGCGGAGATCACAATATACACCATTCTTTTTCACATAAATATCATCTACTCTTATATGTCGATCCTAAAATATTAATCCCTTCAGACACTAACAGGTTCTTACTAATGTTGTATTAAAATTTTCGACATTCATTCTGTCAATATATCGATCTGATTGTCTTTCATCAATATACACATGGCGGGGATCAAAATGGACACCATTCTTTTCTACATAAATATCAACTAATTTTATCTATTGAGTTGTTACCGTTCTCCGACAGTTGCTTGCATATGACAAATTAAATCTTTCGAAATTAATACTGTTAAAATATCATAACGAACTGATGGTCTCGTACAATTCTGCGCATCACGGGTTTCACAATGAACAATACTATTTTGTACTTTAATATAATATACTAGTTTTTATCGAAACTGAAACATTACGGATTTCTGGAATTTTGAATGACATTTGCATACGAACGTTCAAAATTTTCCACATTTTCTCTGTCAACATATCATTTCGATTCTATGGCCTAATTATATTCTACGCATCCCGAGGCTCACAATGGCCACCACTTCATTGTACATAGATATCATGTAATATTATCTATCCGTCCGGAATAATACGAAGTATAGCACTTGAAATGTCTTTTACACATGACAATTGAATATTTTACATTTGGTCTATATGCCACATCGATATTTATGGTCTTACACTATTCTACTCAAATCTGGATTCGCAATGAAGTCCATTTTTTCCATAAATATTATCTAATATTTTTTAAGGGCCCTGAAATAGTACGGACTTCCGGTACGTGTAATGAGGTTTATAGATGAAGATTCATAATTTTCCGCTTTCATTCTGTTAATATATCGTATTGACTTTACGGAGTAAAAATATTCTAAGCTTTACGAAATTACAATAACCTCAGTTTCTTTGTCCCTAAATATCATCAAGTATTATCTTAAGCACTTGAAACATTACGGAGGAGAGTAAAGTGTGTGTAGACATATTCCAATTCAAAATTTTCCACATTCATTCTGAAAATATACTACAACGAATTTATTTATTTATATTATTCTAATCATTGCGGGATTCGCAAATAACGCCATTTTTTTGTTCTTAAATGTCATCTAATATTATATAACAAGCCTAAAATAATACAGATTTGCGGTACGAGGAACGATGTTCCCATATGGCCATTCAAAATTTTCCACATTCATTCTGTATATATATCATATCGATTTGTATATATATCATTCTGTATATATATCATTTTGTATATATATCATATTGATGGCCTAATGATATCCTAAGGATCATGGGGTTCACATGACCATTATTTCTTTGTACATATCGTCTAATAGTATCTTTTTCGCATGAAATGTTACGGCGTACAGCATTGTGGAACGTTGTATACATATGTAAATTCAAAATTTAACGCAATCATTCTGTCAATATTCCACAAGGATTTTATTGTCTTGTATCATTGGACGCATTGTGGAATTTGCAATTTTCGCCATTTTTTGTTGATAATATCACCCAATATTATTTAAAAATCCTGAAATATTTCGGACCTTCGGTACGTGGAATATGGTTTAGACTTGTACATTCAAAATTTTCCAAACTTACTTCATCAAGTGTATGGCCTAATAACATTCTACACACGGAGTTCACAGTAACTACCACTTTTTTTTATAAATATCATATTATGAATGGCGCCTGAAGCATTACGGAGTAAAGCACATTTGAGTGTTGTTTACATGTGTCGGTTCATAATTTTTATCATTCATTCTGATAATATACCAAATAGATTGCTATATATAATTCTACGCATTGCGGGATTAGCAGTGAAATCAATTTTTTGTTCATAAATATCATATAATAACGAGCCTGAAGCACATCTGGTTCCCGGTACGTGGATTGAGGTTTACATATGAATATTCAACATTATCCACATTCATTCTGTCAATATATCATACTTTTGTAGCCTGATAAAGCTGCAAAAACCAAGGAGTTCACAGTGACCACAATTTTTTTGTACATGAACACCATAAAATAGAGTCTATCGCGTCTAGTATACGGAGTATAGCAACGCGGAATGTTGTTCACATTCATCAATTTAAGATTTTCTACATTCATTCTGTATATATAACATATAGATTTTATTGTCTTATATTATTCTGCGCATTGTGGGGTTCGTAATGAACGCAATTCTCTGTTCGTAAATAACTAATATTACTTTATATTACTAAGAAGCCAGAAATAATACAAATCAGCTGTACGTGTAATAGGGTTACATATGACGATTCAAAATTTTCCAAGTTCATTTTGTCAATACATCATGTCGAGTTTATTGTTTTATATTGTTATACGCATTGCGGGATTCGCAGTAGACTCAATTCTTTCTTTCGTTAATATCATCTAATGATATTCGACGAGCTTGAATTATTACGGATTTTCTTTACATGGGGTGAGGTTTACATGTGACTATGCAAAATTTTTCACATTCATTCTGACAATATATAGTTTCGTCTTTATGGCCTAATAATACGCATCATAGGGTTCACAATGACCACCATTTCTTTGTACATAAATATCATATTATGTTATCTATTGCGCCTGAAATATTACTAACTACAGAAAAGTGGAATGCTGTTTACTTATGTCATTTTCAAATTTCTCATATTCATTCTGTCAGTATACGATATCGATTTTACTCTCCTATATTATTCTACGCATTGAGGGTTTCGGAATAAAAGCCATTTTTTTTATTCGCAACTACCTTCCAGTATCATTTATCGAGCCTGAAATACTAGTGATTTCCGGAACGTGGAATGATGTTTACATATGAACATTCAAAACGTCCGACATTGAATCTGCAAGCATATTATTCGGATCTAATCGTCTTATATCATTCTACTCAATGCGGTGATCGCAATAAACGCAATTTTTTTAATATATGAAGACGATCCAATACTATTTATCGAACCAGAGTTATTATATTCTTCAGGTATGTTTCGGAGCATACATACATTACAAAATTTTCAATATCCATTTGGTCAATGTGCCATCTCGACCCGATGGTCTTATATTACGCTACCCATGGCGGGGTACACAATGAATACATTTTTTGACATATAACGATGGTCTAATGTTATTTGTCGACACCGTAATATTACGTACCTCCGATGCGGGAGTGGCATAAGTATGTCCATTCAAATGCTTTGACATTTATTTGTTCAATCAATATATTATCTCTATCTGAATGTCATATTTTTCTATGCGTCGCGCGTATTAAAATGAAATTTTTTAAAATAAATCAACGATTCAGTATTATTTACAATCCCCGAAATTATACGTCTCTCCGGTACGGTCGGGGCTTACTTATGACCATTTAAGCTTTTCTACATTTTTAAACTCATCATAATTCTCGACATTCAATCAGTCAATATATCATATCCTTACCTTCTTATTCAGTTCTACCCAACGTTCTCACAATGAAAACCGATTCTTTCTATATAAGTATCATATAATTGTATTTACTGTACATGAAGTATGGACACCATTCCTTTCAACATAATTATCACTCAATCTTATTTATCGATCCTGAAATATTACGGTACTTCGTCACTGATAGCTGCTAACATATCACAAATAAAAGCTTTCGACATTCTTTTCGTCAACAATCCATTTCGATACGAAGATCTTATCATATATTATTCATCGCTGGGTCCACAATAATCACTATTCTTGTCTACATAATTATCATCAGATTTTATTTATCGGCCCTGAATTATTACAACATTTTTGCATTAATAGTTCTCTCATACGACGAATCAAAGTTTTCAATATTTATTCTGTCAGTGTACCTTATCGATCTGATAGTGTTATATTATTATACGCATCCTGGGAGACAATGAACACCATTTTTTTCTGCATAGATGTCATCTAATTTTGTACCTCGATCATGATTTTTTAAGGTCATCTGTTATTGATAGGTGCTTACATATGCCGAATCAATATTTTCAACATTCATCATGTCAATGATATTGATCTGATAGTCTTATCCGATTATTCGCATCATGGAAATCCAAAGAAAAACCTAACCTAAACCTAACCTAAACCTAACCTAAACCTAACCTAAACCATTCGTTTCTATACAAGTATCATCTAAATTTATTTATCGTACTAGAATTGTTACAATGCTGTTCCGAAGCGTACAACACGACACAATACTTTATATAAATACTGTACCATACGTTGCAATACCCGACCATACCTTACCATACAGTAACATACAGTAACATACTGTACTAAGTCGTACCATCGTACGATACAATATCGTGCTATATAGTATCATACGGCACTTTACTGTATCAGACGGTACAATACCATAACATACACACCATAAGTTACCATAAAGTACCATAGAGAACCATAAAGTATCAAACCGTACCATATGTCACAAAACCATACCATACCGTACCAAACAGAACCATAATGTACTTTACTGAACCATACCGTATCCAACCGTAATATACCGTACAATGCCGTGAGGTACCGTTCCATACCACACCCTACCGTACATTGCCGCTCCATACAACAGTGTCGTACCAGACCGAAGCATACTGTGATATATGGTACCACACCATATCACACGGTAAAATACCGTACCAAACGGTACCACACTGTACCATTCGGTACCATGGAGAACCACAATGGACCATGCTGTACAATAACGTGCCACACTGTACCAAACGTGCATTACCGTTCCACACGTTACAATACTGCAGAAATTACCACTTCGTACCATTCTGTACCATACGATACGGTACCATATCATGCCGCAACATAATGTGCCACACCGTATTATAGATTACCATACCACACCATAAGATTTAATACCGTACCATAGGTTACTCTGTCGTTCCGTGCCGGAAAACTCGTTACAATACCGTACCATACCGTACCATATCGTACCAAAATGTATCATACCCTACTATACCGTTCCATAATTTATCATACCAAAACATGCCGTATAATACCTGGCAATAGCTTTCCATATCGCACCATACAATTGCACCATACAATTCCATATCGTACCACACGATACAATACCGTACAATACTGATCCATACCGTGCTATACCCTATTATTCCGAACCATACCGTACTATTCCATATCAGACACTACCATACTGTACTACACCTTACTATACCGTACCGTATCCGTACCTTACAATGCAGTACCGCAACATACATTACCACACTCTACAAATCTCTACCACACCGAAATATACAGTACCATATCTAACCACACCGTACCATAGCCTACCATATCGTACCATAACATACCGAAGCATACGATGCGGTAACGTACCATAACGAAACATTCCATACAGTACCATACCGTACCATAACGCAACATACTGTATCATACTGTACTTAACCGTACCGCTCCGGAGTTTACCGTAACATGTCGTACCATATAGTACCTCACGATACTTTTCTGTACCATACAGTAACATCAGTACCGTACCCTACCATACAGTGTAATACGATGCAATACCGTACCATACCATACCATACCGTACCATGCCATGCAATACCTATACGGTTCCATACCGTAACACACGATCCAATACCGTACCAAACCAGATCAGCGGACCATACCATAACATACCGTACTTTATTGTGGCGGAAATGATACGGATTTCAGGTTCGTGAAGAGATGTTTTTCTACATATTATCATTAAAAACTGATAACATGCATTCTCTCAATATATCATATCAATTTTATGGACTTATATTATTGTATGCTTTACATCATTTCTTTGTATACACATTTCATCTAATATTATTTATTAAGACTCAAGTATAAGAGTGTTCCTGTACGTGGAATGAGGTTTATGTATGGCAAATCAAAGTTGCCTACATCCATTCTGTCAATATATCATATCGATTTCATTATCTTATATTATTGCAGGCACTGTGGGGTTCCCAATGTACACTGTCATTTGTAAAAAATATATAATCTAATACTATTTATCGCGACTTGAACGAAACGGAGTTTCGGGGGGTGGAATGATGTTTACATATTACTATTCAAACCTTTTCACATTCAATTTGCAAATATTTATAATAATTTTTATATCGATTCGATGGTCTTATATTATTCCACGCATCGCGGTCTTCACATTGAACACCATTCTATTGTACGTAAATATCTACTATCATTACTTATTGAGCCTCGAATATTTCGAAGATCCGGTGCGAGTAATGAGATTACATATGACCATTCAGAATTTTCAGCATCCATTCTGTCAATACCTTATCGATCTGAATATTGTATGTTATTTTATGCACCGCGGGTATCGCTGTGAACCCCACTTTTTTGTACTAAAATATCATCCAACATAATTTGTGGACACTGAAATGTTACAGTCCTCCAATACTGTTCGTTGACTAAATATGACACCTCAAAATTATTGACATTCTTTCTGTCGATATGTCATATTGCTATGATTGCTTTGTATAATACTATGCATCATGGGTATAACGACTACAGCCATTTCTTCATACAAAAATATCACCTAATATCAATCGATCCTGTAATCTTGCGGTCCACTAGTTCTATTCGGCATACATATAAAATTTCAAAGTTTTCATCATTCATTCTTTTAATATACCATATCGATCTGATGCTATTATATTATTCTACGCATCAAGTGGTTCACAACGAACACAACTATTATGAACATAATTTACATCTAATATTTTTTTTCGAAGGGATTCAGTCATCCGGTACGGACTGAGACAAAAAAATTACCATTCAAAATATCCGACACTCATTCTGCAAACATTTTATCTGGATCTAATGATCTCATAATATTCTACACATCGCTGGGATCACAATGAATACAATTTTTCTAATATATATAGATTATCCAATGCTATTATTCGAACCCATGTTATTATGTTCCTCAGGTATGGCACGGAGCATACATATGACGATATAAAATTTTCAACATCCATTTGGCAGCATACTATCACAATATGGTTATCTTATTCGACGCATAGCAATGTACATCATTTCTTAATATATAACGACTCTCTAATGTTATTTACTGACCACGGAGTATTACGTTCCTTCGTTTCGGATCGAGGCTTACATATTACACTTCAAACTGTTCGGCATTCATTCTGTCAACATATTATCTTGATCTGTAGTTCTTATATTATTCTACGCACTGCGGCTTTCAGAAAGAATTTTAGCTTTTGATATATAACGACAAAGTAACAATATCCATCTACCCCGAAGTATTACGGTTCTCCGGTGCGGTTCGTGGCTTACATACGGCCACTTAGAAAACGACGATCTGATTTTACTTGTCGACCATGAAATGTTACTGTCCATCTGTTCGGATCGGGTATTAGATATGACAACTCAAAATTTTCGACATTTATTCTGTTAACATACTATTTCGACGTGAAGGTCTTATATTGTACTACGCATTGCGGGATTCAAGATGTAAACAATTTTTTAATTTATAACGATGATCTAATATTTTTTATCAACCCCAAAATATTGCCGTTCCCATGTATGGTACGGAGCATATAAGCAGGTTCAAAAATTTCGCCATTCATTCTGCAAATGTATTATCTCGATCTCATGGTCTTGTACTATTCTACGCATCGCGAAGATCATAATTAAAACAATCCAATTTTATTAATCGTCACGAATTAACGCGCTCCACCGTCTACGATCGGGGCTTACATATGACCATTTAAAGTATTCTACATTCACTAACAATAGATGGTCTCGTACTAATGGTCATATATTATTCTACGCATCGTGGGGATCAAAATCAATACAACTTTTTAGGACGATCCAATGACGATCCAATATTATTTATCGCCCCGAAGTGATATGCTCCTCCGGTACGGTCAGGGGCTTACATATGGTCGTTCAAATATTCTATGTCCATTCTACCAATATATTATCTTGGTCTGACGGCCTTATATTATTCTACGCATTGTGGGATTCAGAACCAACACAATTTTTTATTATATAAAGACTATAAATATTCTTTATCGTCCCGAAATTATACGATTTTCTGATACGGACCGGGGTTTACGAAAAATAACGCTAACCATTCTACATTCACTTATCAATTTATTATCTGGATCTGATGGCCTTTTATTATTTTAAACATGGTGAGCTTCGCAATAAAAACAATTTTCTAATATATAAAGACGAACCAACGTTATTTATTTCCTCGAAATAATGCGTCCCTCCGGTATGTTTCGACGATTACATATGACAATTCAAAATATTCTACATTATCTCTATCAATAGATTATCTCCTCTGACGGACATATACAATTCTAAGCATCGCGGTGATCACAATGGTCACAATTATTTAATATATAACGATCCTATTTTGTTTTCTTCCTTGAAATTATACGGTTTTCCTGTACGGATTGAGGCTTACATATGTGCATTCAAAACTTTCTACATTCACTTTATCAATAGATTATCTCTTCTGATGTTCTTCTATAATTCTACGCATCGTGGGGATCACAGTGAACAAATTTTTTTAATATAGATCAACGATTTAGTATAATTTATCGTCCCCGAAGTAATAAGTTCCTTTGGTACAGATCCGGGCTTACATATCATCATGCAAAGTATTTTACCATCACTCAGTCAATAGATTATCTCCCTCTCATGGCCTTACATTATTCTACGGAACACGAGGATCACAAAGATCACAGTTTCTTGTATATAACGTCGTTCCAATATTATTTATCGCCCGGAAGAAATGCGCTGCTCCAGTACGGATCGCTGCATGTATATAAACATTTAAAGAACTGTACATTTATCCTATCAGTGTATAGTATAGTATAATATACTATCTCAATTTGATTGTCTAGTATTACTCTACACATCACGGGTATCAAAATGAACAAATTTCTTAATATTAAACCACGATTTAATACTATTTATCTCCCCCGAACATGTACGCTCTTCCAGTACGGACCGGGATTTACATGTCATTATTCAAAATATTCTGCATTCATTCTAGCAATATATTATTTCGTTCTGATCGTCTTGTATTACCTCATTGCGGGAAACACAATGAACGCACTTTTCATATAAAACGATTAGTAATACTTTTCTTTCCCGAAGTTATACTATCCTCAGGTATCGGAGCTTACATAATTTTTTAAAATATCTACCTTCACGCTACCAATAGCTTATCTCCCTCCCAGAGAGATGCATCATGCCCCTCTTAAATTATTCTACGCATGGCGCGGATCAAAGTAAATACAATTTTTTAATATAAAACAACGATTTCGTATTTTTTTTATCGTCCTCGTAATGATACAGTCCTCTGGTACAGATCGGGGCTCACATATGATAATTCAAAGTATTCTATTTTCATTCTGTTGAAATGTATATACTTGTAATGTAATACACCGATCATACTTGTAATGTAATACGCTGATATGATGGACTTCTACTATCTTACGAGTAGTCGGTATCAACATTAACAAATTTTTTAATACAAAAGAGCGGTTTTGTATTAACTGTTGGTCTTATACTATTCTACGAATCGCTGACATCGCAAGAGACAAAATTCTTTAATATAAAACTTCGACTTATTATTATTTACCGTTCCCGAAGTAATATGATCATTAGGTACGGAACAGGAACTATATATGTTCATTCAAAACATTCTATATTCAATCTATATATTTATTATCTCAACCTGATGATTTTAAATGTATTTAAAAAATAACATATTTTAAATGTATTTAAATGTATTTTGAAAACAAAATGACCAAATTTTTTAATACGAAGCATCGATTAAGTATTATTTATCGTCCTCGAAATAATATGTTACTCCATTACGGATCGGGAATTTCACATCATCATTCAAAATGTTCTACTCTTGTTCTATCAATAGATTATCTCCTTCTGATGATATAATGTCATTCTACGCATCGCGGGCATTCTACGCATCGATACCTACCCAATTTTTTATAGTACAACGATTTGCTATCTTTGTCCACGAAATAATATGCTCCCCCGGTACGGATCGGAGCTTACAGACAATTATTCAAAATATTCTACATTAACTCTGTTATTAGATTATATCCGTTTGATCATCATGTATTATTCTATGTTTCTCGGGGTTCACGATGAACGCAATTTGTTGTTTAATAACGATGATCTAAAATTATTTAACGTCATCGAATTAGTACGTTCGTCCGTGCGGACAGTTGCGTACATATAATATATTCAAAATAGTCAACATTAAATCCATCAATATATTATCCCATTCTGTTGGGCTTTTAGTAATCTACGCGTCACGGGTTTCACATTGAATACAATTTTTAATACGTACCGACGATCCAATATTATTTATCATCCCAGGAATTGTACGCTCCTCCGGTACGGTTCGGTGCTTGCATGTGATCATTCAAAACATTCTACTTTCACTCTATCAATAGATTATCTCCCTTGGATGATCTTATATTATTCTACGCATCGTGTGGATCACAATTAATATAATCTTTTAAAGTGCAACGACGATTTAATGTTATTCATCTGCCATGAAGTGATTCGCCTCTCCTGTACGCATCAGTGCTTACATATAACAATTATATATACACAATTATATATACACTATATATAACAAAATATTATACACTGATCCTATCAATGAATTATCTCCCTATAATGATCTAATATTTTTCTGCACATAGCGGGGAACACAATGAATATAATTTTTCAGTATATTACGACCATCCAGTTTTTTTATATTATCTTTACGTAATACGCTCTTCAGGTGCAGATCGTTGCTTACATAAGTTCATTCAAAATATTCATACACTCTATCAATAAATTATCTCCTCCAATATACTTATATTGTTCTACGCATCGCGGGGCAACAATGAACACAATTTTTCAATATATAACGACGATTCAATATTATTTATCATCCCGAGGAATTCACTCCACTGGTACGGATCGGGGTTTACAAATGTAAATTAAAAATATTCCAAATTCAGTCTGTCAATAGATTATGTCCATCTGATTGTTTTCTGTTATT
>CAJDYZ010011829.1:118928-130653 GCA_903986555.1 Heterotrigona itama
CGGCTATCGTGGAGGTTTTAGTCGGTAAAAATTCGACACTACCCGACTTCCCCTCCTCAGGGGAGTTGGGTGTCTTTCGAAGATTTCCTCTACGTAAAAAAAAAAAACGCATCGCGGGTATCCAAATGTAAAAATATTTTGATATAAATAACGATTTAGCATGATGCACCGTCCCCGAAATTATACGACCCTCCCGTACGTATCGGGGCTTACATATGTTGATCCAAAATATTCTGCATTCAGACTATAAAATAATTTCTCTCTCTCTTATGATCTTATATTATTCTACGTATAGCGGATATCAAAAAGAACATATTTTTAAGTATAAGACAACGATTTTGTGTTATTTATCGTCCTCGAAATAATACGAGTGTCCAATAGAAATCGGGGTTATATATGAAAATTCATAGCATTCTACATTCAATGTATTACATCGATATGATGGTATAAAACTATGCTACTCCTCGCGGCAAATGAAATGAACAAATTTAAAAAAGAAAGGCGATTAAGTACTATTGATCGTACCCGAATAAGTACGCTCCTCCTGTACGCATCGGGGCTTACCTACAATCAATCAAAACGTTCTACATTCTCACCATCAATAGATTATCTCCCTCTGACGTTCTTATATTATTCTACGGATCGCGGTGATCACATTTCTTAATATATAACGACGATCCAGTATTATTTATCGTCTCCGTAGTAATACGTCCCTACGGTACAGTTCGTGGCATACATATGACAATTTAAAACATTCCATATTCAATCAATCAATACAATATCTCAATCCGATGGTCGTTTATTATTCTGCACATCGTGGGTATCAATATGAATAAATTTTTTAATAATATAAAATAACGATTTATTATTATTAATCGTTTCTAAAATAGTACCGCCACCCGTATGGATCGGGCTTTACACATGTTCATTCAAAATATTCTTTCTTTCTACCTATATATTATCGCGATCTGATAGTCTTAGATAATTCTACGCATCACGGGTACCAAAGTGTACGAATTTTTGAATATAACGGTTTAGTATTATTTGTTGTCCCCGTAATTACGTGGTCTTCCAGTACGGATCGCTGCATATGTATGATCGTTCAAAATATACTACATTCACACTACCAAAAGATAATCACGCTCGGATTGTCGCAAAATACTAATCTCAGCGATAACAATGAACGCAATTTTTAAATGTAAAACCACGATTAAGTATAATTTTTCGTCTCCTAAAGAATACTTTCCTCCGGTATTACATATAGACATTTAAAAAATTCTGCATTCATTCTACCACATATTATTTCGATGTTATCCTACGCATTGCGGGCAACCAAGTGGCAAATTTTTTAAATCTAAAACAACTTTTTAGTATAATTTATCGTTCCTGAAAAAATTCATTCCTCCGTTACGGTTCGGTGCTTATGTATGATAATTCAAAGTATTCTACATTGACTCTATAGATATATTGTCTCCCTCTGATGGTCCTGTATTGTTCTTCGCACCGCGGGAATTACAATGAACAAATTATTTAATATGAAACAACGATTTAGTATCTTGTCTATTCCCCGAAATTATACGATCCTTCTGTACGGTTCGGAGCTTACACGTGGTTATTCAAAATAGGCTACATTCACTCTAACAATCGATTGATTCTTACATATGATTATCCTATATTATTCGACGCATCGCAGGGACAGAATGAAAACAATTTTTTAATTAGAACAACTATTTTGATTTATTTATAGTCCCCGAATTAATGTGCTCCTCCGATACGGATCGGGACTTACATAAGCTCATTCAAAATAATCTATTTCATTCTATCAGTACTAGTTATTTCTATTTGATGGTCTTATATTATTCTAAGCATAGCGGTTAGCAAAAACGTACAAATTTTTTTTATTAAAAAAAACGGTTTAATATTATTTATCGTCACAGAAACTTTAGGCATCTCCGTTACGGATTGTGACTTTCATGTGATCATTCAAAATATTCTACATTTACTTTATCGATAGATTATCTCTTACTTACGTTCTTATATTGTCCTCCGCAACGCGATGACCACAATGAAAACAGTTTTATAACATAAACAACGATTAGATGTTACTTATATTCTCTTGAAATCATACGCTTTCACAGTTATGTACCGGGCTGACATACGATTATTCAAAATATTCTATATTCACTTTATCAATTGACTATCTCCTTCTGATATTCTTATCTTATTCTATGCATCGCGAGGATCACAATGAACACAAATTGTTAATATCTAGCGACGACCGGTTATTATTTGTTTTACCCGAAATAATATGCTCCTCCGGTAGATCGGAGCTTACATATGATAATTCCAAATATTCAACATTCATTCTGTAGGTAGATTATCTCCCTCTGATGATTTAGTATTATTCTACACTTCGTGGGAATTCCAACGAACACAATTTTTTGATATATATCGATGATTCAATTATATTTATCGTCAACGAAATAATAGGCTACTCAGGAACGGATAGGGGCTTACATATGATTGTTCAATATATTCTAAATTCATTCTGTCAATACATTACATTGATCTGATTATCTTAAACTATTTTACTCATCGCGGGGACCACAATTAACAAATCTGTTAATACAAAACAACCATTTAGAAATATATATCGTCATCGAAATAATATATTCCGTCGCTAAGAATCGTGCCTTACATATGAACATTCAAAATATTTTCTATTCATTCTATTAGTATAATATCTCGGTCTGATGGTTATATAATATTCTACACATCGGGAGGTTCACAATGAACAAGTTTTTTCTTTAAAACGATTAAATATTATATATGGTCCCCGAAATGGTACGCTTCTACGGTACGGATCGGGGTATAGATATAATCATGCAAAACAATCTACATTCACTTTATCATTATATCTTCTCGATCTGATGCTCTCACATTATTCTACGCATCGCGGGAATCGAAATGTACAAATTTTCTTATACGAAACAATGATTCAGTATTATTTACCGTACCCGAAGTTATACGATGCTCCGGTACAAATCGGAGATTGCAAATGATCACTCAAGGTACTCTATATCCATTCTGTCAATATATAACATCGATCTGATCGTTTTATTATATTCTTCCCATCGCGGAGATCAAAACGAAAAAGTTTTTAAATATAAAACCACGATTTAGAATTTTTTAGCATGCCCGAAGTAGTACGATTTTCCGGTACGGATTGGGGCATACATATGTTTACTCAAAATATTCTACATGCGCTCTACAAATAGATTATCTCTCTTTGAAAGTCTTATGTTATTTCACGAATCGCGGGAAAAACAATGATCACAATTTTATAATATATACGAAGATCCAGTATTATATATCGTCCCCAAATTTATTAAATCCTCCGGTACGTATCGGGCATACATATGTTCACGCAAAATATTCGACATGCACTCTACAAACAGCTTATCCCTCTCTGACGGTAGAGACCGTGGTAGTAAGAGTACTATTTCACTCATCCATGACCACAATGAACACAATTTTTTAATATATAACGTCGAACCAATATTATTTATCGTCCTAGAAATCATACGCTTCTCCGGTACATAACGGGACTTACATATCATCATTCAAATAATTTAACATTCACTCTATCTGTAAATTATCTGCCTCTGATTGTCTTATGTTATTTTACACGCACTGCGGATTTCAAAATAAACATATTCCTTAACATAAAATCGCTATTTAGTATCATTTGTGATCCTTGAAATTATAAGCTCCTCTGACACGTATATTGGATCACATATGATCATTAAAAAATTAATGCAATCACACTAACAACAGATTGTCTGCCTCTGAAAGCCTTATGTCGTTCCACACATTGCTGTGATTGTATTTGCAATTTTTTAACATATAACGTCGATCATTATTTATCATCTCCGAAGTAATATACTTCTCCAATACGGTTGGGGACTTACATTTGATCATTCAAATATTTCTAAATTCACAGTATCCATTGATTGTCTCTAACAGATGTTCTTATATTATTCTACGCATCGCGGGGATCACAATGAATACAATGTTTTAAAATGTAACAACGATACAAAATTGTTTATCTTCCCAGAAGTAAAACGCTCCTTCGGTACGTGTCGGGGCTTACGTATTATAATTCAAAATATGTTACAATCATCCTATCACTGGATTATCCCCTCTGATGACTTTATATGATTCTGCGCCTTGCGGGGTTCACAATGAACACAATTTTTTAATATATAACGACGATCATATGTTATTTATCGTCCCCGAAGTAATACGGTACTCCGGTATTGTCCGGTTCTTACATATAAACATTCAAAATATTATTCATTCCCCCTGTCAGTAGATTATCTCCTTCTGATGTTCCTATATTGTTCTACGCATTGCAGAGTTCACAATGCAGATAATTATTTGATACATAACTTTGAACTTAAATTATATATCCTAACCAAAATAATACGATAACCCGATACCGATCGGGGCTTACACATGGTCATTCAGAATATTATACATCCATTATATCAGTATATTAACCCGATCTGATGGTTTCATTATATTCTACGCATCGCGGGGATAACAAAAAATATATTCTATTAGTATAAAAAGACAATTTAGTGTTATTCATCGTCCACGAAATAATTTGCTCCTTTGATACTGATCGGGGCTTACATATGATAATTCAAAACGTACTACATTCATTCTATCAGTATATTATCTCGATCTGATGATCTTGTATTTTTCTATGCATCGAAGGTGTAAAATGTACGAATTTCTTAATATAAAACGGCGACTTCAGGTCGAGGAACGAACTTCGATGTTATACATCAGGCCGAGAATCGACCGTCGGTGTTTCACTTCAGAACGACGAATTAGATTCAATGTTATAGATCAGGATGATAAACGATGTTCAATGATAACAATCAGACCGAGAAACTTCATTCTAAGTTAGCAGTCAGGCTGAGAAACGTCCTTCGAAGTTAGACATTCGGCCGAGAAACGAAACTGTATGTTAGCCAACAGACAGAGAAATTATCTTCGATGTCAGACATCAAGCCGAGAAGCCTCCTCAAATATATGCCATTAGAACGAGGAACGCCCTTCCATGTTATTCTTCAAGCCGTGAAAAGTACTTAGATGTTAGCAATTGGGCCGTTCTTCGATGTTAGCCAACATACCGAGAAACCAGAATCAATGTTAGCCATCATGCCAACTAACAAATTTCGATGATAATAGTCAGGCCGGGAAAATAACACCTATGTTAGCAATCAGGCCGGGAAACGTACTTTGTTGTTCGACGTCAGGTCGAGAAACAAACTTCGATTTTAGACATCAGGCTCTGATAGTTAATTCGATGTTAGCCATCAGACCGCGGAATGACATTCGATGATAGCCGTCAGGCGGAGAAAACAACTTCGATGTTAGCAATCAGGCCGAGAAATGTACTTCTAAGTTAGACTTCAGGCCGCGAATTTCATTTGATATTTCATTTCATATTATCCATCAGAGAGATAATCGACATTCGATGTTAAACATCAGGCCGAGGAAAATCCACCGGTGTTAGCTATTTGGCCGAGAAGGTACCTTCGATTTCAGCCATTAGGACTAGATATGTACTTCGATTCAAGCATCGAAACATCAGGCCGAGGAAAATCCACCGGTGTTAGCCATCAGCCTGAGAAATGACATGTGATGTTAGACATCAGAACGAGGCACGACTTTTGATATAAGCCAGGCCGGCAAGTGTCCACCAATGTTAGCATTATGGGAAAGAACTTTGATGTTAGCCATCAGGCCGATAAACGACATTCGATATTAGCCATCAAACCGAGGAACGAATATCAATTTTAGCCATCAGGACAAGAAGCTTCCCTCGGTGATTGTCATAAGGCCGAGAAACTTCCGTCGACGATGGTCGTTTAAACGAGAGGGGACTCTGATATTAGTCACGACGCCTAGAAGCGAGCATCGGTGTTTGTCACGAGTACGCGGACCGTATATCCGATATCAGGCATCACGCCAACAGAATTCCTTCAATGTTGGCAATCAGACCGAGGAACGACCCTTGATATTATGCATAAGGCCGTGAAACTTCTTTCGATGTTATACACCAGGCCAAGAAACATTCTTCGATGTTAGCCACCAGACCGGAAAAAGTTCTTCGATGACAGACATCAAGTAGTGAATCATCCTTCGATGAGATACTTCGGGTCGGGAAACGTACTTCGATGTTAGATATTAGGCCGAGAAACCTGTTTCGATTGTAAACATCCTGCCGGGAAATGACATTCGATGTAAAGCATCAGGCCGAGAAACTTCATTCGAAGTTAGCCATCTGGCCGGGAATCCAAATCTGATTAAAGATATTAAGCATACATCAATTTTAGATATCATGGCGATTAAAGTGCTTTGACGTTAGCATTCATGGTGAGAAACGTATTTCTACGCTAGCTATCAGGCTCAGAAACCTACTTCAATGTTAGCCATCAGGACGATTAGAGTCGTTCGTTGTTTGCCACCGGACGAGAAACGTAATTTGTTGTTTGCTTCAGACCGAGAAACTTACTTCGGTGATAGCCGTATGGCAGACAAACGTACTATTATACTAGACATCAGGACCAGAAATGTCTTGCGATATCAGCCATCAGGTGGAGAAGTGACCTGCGATTTTCGAAATGAGGCTGAGAAATATGATTCGGTGCTAGGCATCAGGAAGTATTTGAAATTCGATGTTAGCCACCAGGCCGAGAAAATTCGAGTGATGTTATGCATAAGGCTAGAAGCGTCCTTCGATATTAGCAGTCCGGCCGAGAAACGAACTTCGATGTCAGACAACGTGCCGTAATACATCTTTCGATGTTAGCCATTAGGTCGAGTAACATAATTCGATGATATTCATCAGCCAGAGAAACGACATACGATGTTAGACATCAGGTGGGGAAACTTTAGTCGTTGCTAGCCATCAAGACGTGAAACGAAATTCGATGTTAGATATCAGTACGAGGAATTTCCTTCGATGTTAGACATCAGGCCAAAAAGCAACATTCAATATTATCCATCAAGTCTGTATTTCATTGTTACACATCGTGCCGAGGAACGTCCATCGATGTTAGCCATGAGGACGAAATACGTACTTCGTTGTTAGCGATTAGATCTTGGAATCATATTCGATGTTAGACATCCAGTCGAGAAGCCATATTCGATATTAGCCAACATGTTAGCTAACATGAGGAACAACGTTCTATCATGTTAGCCGTCAGTCCTGAATACGAACTGTGACGTCAGGCTGATGAAAAACGTTCGATACTAACAATCAGGCAGAGGATCATCCTTCGATGTTGGTCATCAGGACTAGGAACGTACTTCGATGTTAGTCATCATGTCCCAAAACGTACTTCGAAGAGCGCCATCAGGTCGAGAAGCGTCCTTCGAATTATATTTTTGGCCGAGAAGCGATCACCGGTGTTAGCTCGTCAGGACGAGATATGACATTCTATGTTAGACATATGGCCGAGAATGTTCCTTCGATGTTATGAATAAGGCCGCGAAACATCATTGGAAGTCACACATCAGGCCGCGAAACGTCCCTCGATATTAGGCATCAGCCCGGAAACGATCTTCGATAATAAACATCAGACCGAGAAACGTCGATGTTAGACGTCAAACGACAAGAGTGAAACGACATTCCATCTCATCCATCAGGACGAAGAACGATATTCAATGCTAACCAACAGGCCGAGAAACGTCCTTCGACATCAGGCATCTGGTCCAGAAACGTTATTATATTTTAGGCATGACGCCGAGAAAAGTACATTGATGTTAACCATCAGGCCAGAAACATATTTCGAAGGTTGACATTACGGCAGGTGGAGTCCCCTGACGATAGCCATTCGGCAGAGAAATGTTACTCGATGTTAGTCGTCAGGCCGAGAAACGTCATTCGATGTTAGCCATCAGGACAAGAGACGTACTTCGATGTTAACCACCAGGACGAGAGACGTACTTCGATGTTAACCATCAGGCCAAGAAACCTCGTACGATGTTAGACATCATGCCTTATAACGTACATCAATGTTAGCCATCACGCCCGAAAACGAAATTCGATGTTATCCATCAGGCCGAGAAACCCTTTTCGATTATAGTCGTCATGCTGAAATATGACATTCGATGTTAGACATCAGACCGAGAAGCCTCCTTTGTTGTTAGCCACCAGGCCATTTTTTTTTGTTCGCAACATCATGTAATATTATCTAACGATCGTGATATACGGAATTCCGGTACGTGTAATGAGGTTTACGTATAACAATACCAATTTTTCATCAGTTATTTTGTCATTATATCATATCGATTTTATTGTCTTCCATTATTCTACGCATCGCGGGGTTGAATCTGTACCTCCTTCTTTTCTACGTTAATGTCGTCTAATGGTGTTTAGTGGGCTTAAATTATTACATGACAACTCAAAATTTTCCACATTCATTCTTTTAATATATCATATCGACTTTAAGGCCCAATAATATTCTACCCATCACGGGGATTACAATGACTATCATTTATATATACATAAATATCGAATAATATTGTCTATCTCACCTTTAATGTTGTTTACATATGTAGTTTATATATGTAATTTACGTATGTAGGTTGCATATGTCTTTTCAAAGTCTTCCACCTTCATTCTGTCCGGATACCATATTGACGTTATTGTCTTATACTAATCGATGCATTGCGGGATTCGTAATGAACGCTTTTTTCTGTTCTTAAATGCCAGCTAATATTGTTTATCGAGCATTAAATATTTAGGGCTCCTTGTATGTGGAATGAGATTTACATATGCCCGTAAAAAGTTTTTCGCAAATATTCTGTCAATATATCATATCATATTATGGTCTCGCATTATTAAACATATCGCTAGTTCCTCAGTGGTCGACATTTCTTTCTGCTTAAATATCGTTTAATGTTATTCATCGTGCAAGTATTAAGAATTTCCAGTACGTGGAATGAGGTCTACAAGTGGCCATTCAAAGTTTTCGTCATTTTTTCTGTTTTTCTGTTTTGTCATTTCGATTAGATCATCTTATATCATTCTATGCACCGCGAAGATCACTATTCCCAACTTCATTGCACATCAATAACTTCTAATGTTATTCACCTTGCTTAAAGTTTTACGGACTTCCATACATGTACTGATTTTTACATTTGACACTTCAAAATTTCCGACAATCATACTGACATTATATCATATAAATCTGATTGTCTTATATTAATCTATGCACCACATGGTTCGCTACGAATATCATTTCTTGGTGCATAAATGTCATATATTTCTTACTGAGCATGAAGTACTACGAAGTTACGGTAGGTGGAATGAAATTTACACGTGCACATTCATAATATTCTTACTTATTTCTTTAATATATCATATCGATATGATGGTCTTATGTCTTTTTACATGTCGCAATCTCTGTGAATGTTATTTTATTGTACATATAATATAATCTAATATAATCTAATATCATTTTTCGAGCCTGAAATTTTGAGGTTTAAAAACGAAAATTCTAAATTTTTATCTTCCATTCTGTCAATAAATCATTTCGATTTGGTGGTCTTATTACTGTACGAATCGTGTGGATTACTATGAACAATGTTTTATTGCGCATATATATCATCCAATATTATTTATCGAGACTGAAATATCACGAAGCAGCGGTACTTGGAAAGATGTTTACATATGACGAATTTAAATTTTCTACATACATTCTGTCAATATATTATAGATCAGTTGGTCTTATATCATTATACGTATGGCGGGGTTTATTATTAGCACCATATAAAAGTACATAAAAATCATCTGATAACAGTCATCGAAACTAACATGTTAGCGTGTTTCGGTACGTGAAATGAGGTTTACGTATGTCAATATTAATGTTTCGACATTTATTCAGACACTATATCATACCGACCTGATGTTGTTATAATATTTTACGCAGCTCGGGGTTCACTATGAACAACATCCTGTTGTTTCAGATCCAGATATTATAAAGACAGAATGAATGTCGCAAGTTCTAACTTGTCATATGTAAGCCGAAAACCGTACAGGAGGACCGTAACAATTCAGAACCTATATTAAAATGTCATATAATACAATATTGTGTTTCTTGTGATCCCCGCGATAAGTAGAATAATATATAAAAAGAGATCGAAATCATGTATTGACAGAAATAATGTAGAAAATATTGAAATGTTTCATCTGATCTATGACATGTACATGAGGGTCGTTATAAATGAAGAAAGTGTATACATTTTGATCCTCGCAATGCGTGGAATAATATAAGAACATCAGAATGACATAATATGTTGACAGAATGAATGTCGAATATTTTGATTTGTCCTATGTAAGCCTCGGAATCGTAGAGGATGGCCGTTATATTTCTGGGTCAGTAAATAATGTTAGATCGTCATTATACATCAAAAAATTCTGTTCACTGTGATTTCGTACTACTACTGTGATGCGTAGAAAAATTAAAAAAATCATGTCGGAATTTATTATTTCGGTGAATTAAGACAATAAAATTGATATTGTATATTGACAGAATCAATGGGGAAATTTTGAACAGACATATGTAAATAACATTCCACGTTGCTGTACTCGTAATACTTCGGGCGCTGCAGATATTATTAGAGGATATTTATGAACATAGATATTGTGGACATCGTGAAACCCGTGATGTGCAGAATATAATTAGGTCATAAAGACGACATGATACATTGACAGAATTGGTATGGAATATTCTGAATGGTCATCTTATTCCACTTAAATCTTATTCCACTTAACGGTACATAGTATAATTTCATGTTCAATAACAGTCCGAGATGGTACTTAGGTACAAAATGATACCTATGTACAGAAAAATAGTGTTCATTGTGATCCCCGCAGTGCATAGAATAATGTGACATCATATCGATATTATATGTTGACAAAATGACTGACGACAATTTTGTATTGTCATATGTATGTCCTGGAACGTATCGTAGGGTAGTAATAATTCTTTGTTGATAAATAATATTAGGTAGATAGTCGTTAAATTTTAAAGAATTGTGTTCGTTATTTTCCACACGGTGCGTATAGTAGTGTAAAATAGTGATAATATATTGACAGAATGATTGTCGAAGATTTTGAATGGTCATAAGATCTGAAGTGTACCGGAGTACAGTTATACTTCGGAGTAGATAAACAAAAATTGTTCGACGGTATGTATTAAAACGTGTTCAGTGTAATCAGCACGATGCGTAGAATGATATGAGAGCGTCAAATGTAATAAATTGACAGGATGCTGGTCGGAAATAGTGAATTGTCATACTTAACCACAGAAACACAACGGAGGACCGTAACAGTCGATAAATAGTATCAAATCGTCATTATTTATGAGAAGAATTATGTTTGTTGTTCCTGCAGTTCGCTGAAGCGTAGTAGGGCAGTCAGATCGAGAAAATATATTGACAGAATGAAAGTCAAAGTTTGAATTGTCATATGTAATTCCTGAACCGTCCAGGAGGACTGATACACTTCGGGGTTGATAAATAATATTATAACGTTGTTATACATCAAATAGATGTGATCGTTGTGAACCCTGCGGTGCGTAGAATAATATAAGAAGAAAAGATCGAGATATTATATTGACAAATTTAACGTCGAATA
>CAJDYZ010011832.1:10763-32699 GCA_903986555.1 Heterotrigona itama
ACTTTTCTCGAACAGAGAACCTACGCTTCTGTCGTTCAATTTCATCGCGCAAAGAAATCTCACTGTACACGTAACGACGCAGCATTCGCGAGTGGACAAGCTTCCAAGGACGTATCATTTGCCGTCTTTCTTATTATTATAATAGAGGCACGGGATTGTCGTTTCTATGGACTTGGAATATTATCTTGGGGAATAATTCCGCGAAAGGTTACTCACTTTTTACGATCGGCGCACAAGATGTTTCAAGCGATAGAATTAAAGGGACTATCCTGTGTAATTTTACCTCATAGCAGTTATTTGCCTTATATGTGTATGTATTGCAATTTTTGTTTTTCTTTACTTTTTGCTACGTTCAGACGCGTAGTTACGCGTAAGCACAATCGATGGAAAAATTTACTGCCAATGGATGATAATGACAGGAAAATTTATTATACACGATCGATAAAATTCGCGGCAAAGGGGGCGGGGAAGGTTCTTTTTCGATGTCGTCGTATATCGAGGTCGTTTCTGTCATTGCTGTTTATCGTCCGTAGTTACGTAGGCTATGTGTGCGCGCGAGACCGGGTAGAATGGTGAAAGGTTTGTCGATAAATCAAAATTAAATTCACCGGCAACTTTGTCGTCTAAATTTTAAATTACTCGCAAATGGCCGTTTCGGCTTTAAATTTCGCACGATAATGAACATTCGATCAATTTAGCTATATTATAATTATAATTCAATTTATCCACCGGACACTCGGCGCTCGTGTCGATAAACCGAAGCTCGTTAAATAGAAAGGGAACGTTGTTTGTAAAGATAAATACGTATATTTATTTCCGATATAAACGTAACGCGTATCCTTTGTAAAATTGTTTACTCATGAATTAAAAACGAGCTGATTATCTTTGCTTCGTCCTATTCAAAATCACTTACTTTCGCACGTTTGTTTCTCGTAGAGAATAAATCATAGTTTCAATCATAGTTGAGTCAACCGATTTGTTTATCCAGAGAAAAGGTAGTTGTCGTTTGTTGTGGAACAAGTCTCTGAAATCAGACATTCGTATAAATGTTGAAATCCAATTAAACTCCAATTCAAAAGAATTTTCAAGTCAGGGAATTGTGGTTTCTGACCACTGCAGTTGTTTCCAAAATTAAGTGACTTTTTAAAATTCGTATCCTGAATGCACAATTTTTCCAGCTCGTAGCCAGCGACGCGGAATGTGTCGAGAATGTTACGATATAACGATGCACGTTCGAGGATTTATTCGGCTTATTTCTGTGCTCGCCGTCATTCGGAATATTGCCCTCGAGGGCTAATGAATTTGTTGGCAAAGGGAACGGGAATGGTGACGATACGCGAAATGTGACTGAGAAGCACGACTTCTTGAATAACGCAGGAATTATTTCCGCGGGATCTAGGCGTTACCCAGGTGGTAGAGCGCGAGCAAACGAGCGTTTACGTCATGCTCTCGCTAGGATTCAGCCCCTTTTCTTATTCTTCCGTCGCGTTTTCTTCTGGGATTAGCTAGAGCAGATGCACGGGCCAATCTCGCTGATCCTTCGAAAGGGGAGAGGAACAGAGAGAAAGAAGAAGGGGGAAAAAGGAGAAAGGAAAAGAAAAAAAAAAGAAATAAAGGTAAGGGATTGCAAGGAAGAGAGAGGGCAAAGTTTTATTCATAGTAGTAGTCGGAGAGATGGGAGTCCGCTTCTTAAATATGCCTCGGCAGTCGGATCGGCCGGCGGCTACGCGTATATTGATTTACCAGCACGGCACGGCGTAAATATTCATGCCGGACTATCGGAAAAATCGCCAGCCAGAGCGTGTCGAGGCTTTATTCGCGGGCGTACGACTAGAGAAAGCAGGCGCCTCTTGCGTTTGGGATTCTTTATCTCACCCCTCCGGGCAGTTAATCGCAATTTCAAATGCGTTAACGACCGATTCTTTCCTCTGCCGTCAGAGACGAGCTATTTTCTCTGTTTCGTTCGCTCGCCGTGCCTGTTATTCTACGCTTTGTAAATAGATGTTACGCTGATACTTCTCCGAGAAAAGAATTTCGAGCGTGTCCCATCGGACATACAATTTCGTACGACAGTATTTTTCTTTTTCTGTTTTCCGTAAGTTGAATTATAATCTCCATTCGTATTCTACATAGTCTACGGATTAGTATTGCGCTCTGTTTTCAGTGACAATTAGTCTAACGAAATCGGTAGAGGGTACGTGTACAGGTATTTTCCAGGGGATATATTTGTAGGGAACGGACGTGTTTCGACATCTATGTTTTTATACGTTTAGCAAGCAGCATTGTGTGTAAAACGACGGATGAAAGCGTAACAGAATTTTTTACTCGCGTAATTAAGCTACTAGTTAAGCTAGGGAAGCTCGGTTTCAGTGAAACGATTAAAAACGATCTATTACAAAGAGGCTTTCAAGGAACGTTTGTCTTTCATATCCTCTACATTTTAATGGAACAAAGGCTCTCCATTCCCTTCCTGTCTCCTTCCCTCTCGTCTCTGTTTGGTTTTTATCTGAAACCAGAAAGATTAAACCTCTTCTCGCTATAATGTACCAAAGCGCACCGATTCTTTTGCGTTCCACCGTCGTAAAATTTTAAAACCGCGTCGGTGATAAAATAGTACCTTGCTGCCGTGTTTCTGTGCGCTTCGCTAAAATAGTATCGTGCTTCTGTGTGCTTTGCTTTATACACCATCGGTTCATTTTGTTCGAGGTCACGACACAAAAGATCATTACATTTACAAAGGGGCTCTTTGAACGTTCAAATAGAAATGCTTAAGGGATTTTGTAAAAAATCGGAGGGGAAAGCTTCGAAAAGGAGATTGTTAAAGACGCAGAAGGAAATTCCTCGAAAGAGAGAGTAGAACATTTCTCAAAAAGAAAGACTTTTATTCGTTTGGAAATTATTCAGTTCTTACTTATTCTACTTGATTTGATGTTGTCATACATATTGTACACTTTCGTACATAGTCGTAGGCCTGAACGCAAAGTTCCGTGTTGGAACTTTAACATGCCAAGGTTCTCGGACTCTTGAAACATTGAAAAGAGAGAAAAATCCCCGAAGCTGGAAACAGCTTTTTCTTTTCTCCTCTTCTAATTGTCCATTATACGTTTTATCCGTACTTATGAAAGTTTTTAATAAACGAAAATCTGAAAGTTGGTGAAGTCCGGTGCTCGAAACTTTTTTGCTTTCTAGGAGTGAGAAATCTCGAGCGGTTATTTGTCGAAGTCAGATCGCACGTATCACGAAATGATTAATTCGTAGAATCGAACATCAAACAGATGTTTCATTACAAACGAATTCTGCGTATTTTCCATATTTTAACGGAGCAATTTTGAAGTGTCCTCCGTTCCCATAAAACATCATTGCGATCTTCTCACTTGCGCCCGAATTTTTGCCTCTTATAAAAATTCAGAGAATCAATTTTCCTCGAGGGACAGGGGATCTTCCACGGATACCCCTGATTTACTTTTTCCACGAGGAATCCGCTTCCTGTCCTCACGGTACTGCCGCACGGTACTTTCCCCGTCGTATCTGATCCGAAGATCTGGAATCCAGATGATTCGCTAATATATATTCTCGTCCTCTTCCGCAAACGAGAGGAAACCGGGAGCGGCGAGGGGTGGGGGTGGAGGGGGCTGTGTATCGTTAAGGCGTGCAGCAGCAGCGGAATCGAACGGCGGTTCGAAGGAAATGCGAGGCATCGATTCGCGCGCGATACTTTGTGCGCTGCCGGTGCGCGTTCAGCGGCATTATCGTTGAAAAGTACTTGGACGCGGCGCGCGGCAGGCTCGCTCACGCGACCACTCGCAGCACGATAAACCCGCGGCGCTTTTTCATCCCTCCTCCTCGTCCTCTCCCTCTTCGCCGCGCTTCTTTTCAGCGTCCTCCTCACCGGCGATCACCGGTATCACCCACTTTCCGGTCGCGCGATCGCCGCGCGTATCCGCAGGCAGTCGACTGACTACGTGTAAAGCACGCTGCTCTATATAGAGCAAGATCTGTCAGGATCTGCTGGTGTCCACCGAAAGAAAGGACGATCTATCTGTTACTCGCGCGGCTGATTTATCTCGGACGGCGCGGGCCGACGCGATTTTCTTTAATGCCGCCACGTCGCCCTCCCCTCCCTCCGATCGGGGCTTCTTGCAACCGCTGAGCCTACTATACCGGCGCTTGATCGCCGATTGATCGCTTCGGAATTGAGAATATACTGTCCGCCGCGGATGAAACGCGCCACCGAATGAAAATGCTGCCTATAAAATTGCCGACCTTGGCCACCGCATAAAATGGTGACTTCGTCGCCGAGGGGAAAGGCAATTCGAATAGGGTAAATGGGCCTGGATCTTTCGCCGTTTCTGCCTCGGGAATTTTATACTCAAGATGGAATTGTTTGCTCGTGCGTACGTTGACGAACGATTTGGATAATTCTGCAATCGTTCCTAGCGATTCGAAGTTTTTCAAGAGTTTCATAGCTGCACCACAGGTGTAAGTAGCGTGAGTTGAACTGCAGAATAAAATAAAGTTTGCCTCTGCGATTAATCGGCAGGTTTCTAAAAAATTTCTCAGTAAGTTAATCTTTCTTAATCCAGATGGAATTATTTGTCGTACAGTTTGCAATGTTCTACGATTGTTTCTCTCTATGTCTAAATAGGTGAATTGTGAATTGTAAGTAAATATGTAGTAGTTGAACTACAGAATAAACTGAAAAATTTTCCTTTACGATTACCAGGCAGAATTTAAAAAAAAAAATTTCTCAAGAGGTTAATTCTTTTTACGCGAAGATTCAGACCTTCGAACCGAATCCGGATGGAATTGTTTGTCGTGCGTACTTTTGCAAATGATTTGGAAAATTCTACGATTGTTTCTCTCCACGTCGGGTATTTTTGACGATTTGAAGTTTTAAAAATTTCATAACTGGACCACAAATGTAAATATATAAATATATATAGGAAGGTTTTTGAAAAATTTCTCAATAAGTTGATCCTTTTTACGTGAAGATTCAGACCTTCGAACCGAATCCGGATGGAATTGTTTGTCGTGCGTACTTTTGCAAATGATTTGGAAAATTCTGCGATTGTTTCTCTCCACGTCGGGTATTTTTGACGATTTGAAGTTTTAAGAATTTCATAACTGGACCACAAATGTAAATATATAAATATATATAGGAAGGTTTTTGAAAAATTTCTCAATAAGTTGATCCTCCTTAACCGAGGAGTACGCGATCAGAAATCGTTCACGTAGAAAGTGCTTGCTTCTCTGGAAATGTCATCCTTTCATAGCCCGGTCGCTAAGAAGTTTCACTTTTCAGATTACCTACCACCTCGCGTACAAAAATTAGGAAAACTTTTCATGTGCGACAATTGCGCGTCGATAACCGTCCACGCCGTTCTTTTGGAAACTTGGGAATTCACGAAAGCAGATTTGCTTTAATGATCCGGCGGCTCGTTCCGCAGCTTTGTTTCCCTTACTTCGTGCCAGGAAATTGTATCGAACTGTGCATCGGCTCTTTATCGAAAAGCGTTAATTAAAAGTAGTTGGCGCAAGAATCGAATTCGGGCCGAGAAATGGGAACCTTCAATTGCGAATGAAGTTCAAATATCAATTTCTATCGCGGCGTATCCAATTGCGAAGCACTCGAGCTAATGCGAGTTACATTAAATTCATGTACATACGGTGGAGAATGAAATATAGGAGTGGATCTGTAAGATCTTCTCGAAAATTATGTCCTCGAGTCGTACATAATTTAAGTTAGAAAGGATGGACGGTAGTTTTAAAATCTCCAAAGTGTTGGCGTTGAAATGAAAGTTGAGGAGGGAACGGTTGTACGGTTCCCTTTGAATCATGCAATATTTGTCTGAAACAATTTTCATCGCCAAGTTTTCGTTACGTGGCTGACTCCGGATAGAATTCTAAAACTTTCCTCTCCTCTTAGAATTGTATCATCAGGTATAATCATGTTCTTCCTGAATCTCATTGAATAAAAGACTACAAAATATTGGTTTAAAATGTAAGAGTTTCTCGAGGAAGAGATAGAATTCCAGAACCAACTTCGTTGCATTTGATCTCGTGTTTAGTTGAGAGAGAATCATTTTCAATGAAGAATTGACACAAATACAAATGTTATCGTATAAAAGCGTTTCTTATTTCATTCAAGTTGCAGCTCGATTTAATTCTCAAATGAAAGAAATTCTTCCGAGATCGGAGTTATTTTTGTCTCGTTCAATTTTTAAGATTTCTTACGATATATTGCTTCTTTTTATAAAAAAAAATGGCAAATTGCACGTGAGTGTCAGTTAAACGAGAGAAGAAATTGCCAGTCGAAATTCCTTTTGTTCCAAGAGCGAGCGTATTTTTGTATTTTTACGCAATTCTCGTTTGATGGCGCTATCTTTCTTTTGACGAGGTCTTCGCAGCTCGGAAGGAAAATGAGCTTCTTTCTTTTCACTCATCATTTTTCATAGGCCACCTTGGCATCGTGCATTCATCTCGTTATAAGACTGTAAAAAAACGAGCAATACAATTTCTTATTTTCTCTGCTCGCTGCCAGCAGAGACATTTTTTTGTTAAAAACTTAATAAATGTTGAAATTGTCGAGTTCACGTGTGACGTGAAACGTAAGTTCTTTAGAAATGTTGCATCGCATTCTGTAAATTAATCACGGGATGCTTGCTTACTTAAATTTTCCTTCCTTTAATATGATGCGAATATTTAACGAATTTTCCCTGGGATGGAACGTGATGTATAAAGTGATGAAATAGCAACTATATCACACTACGACATAATAAAACTGTAAAATCTTGCGACGAGTAATGTGAAAATTTCAGTGTTCAGCACAGAAACGAGTAATTTACAAAAATGTAATGCGTAACCTTTTAGTTTAAAGTTCAATTTAACTTCTGTGTAAACTATTTCCTAAGGTGAATGGCAATTCATCGATTAAAATATTAATACTTGAAACCAACGATCACATTGAAGGAAAAATTGAACTAACAAATTCTTCGTCAGTTCAGTGAACATTCGATTCAGCAACTCAGCAATCATTATGTTGCCATTAATTTGCACAGTGGCTAAAATTCCACCACTGTCTCTACTTACAGCTCGACTTACTTGCCATTTTCCCAACAGTTCGTGTTATTTTCTAATTTCATCAATTATATTGTATTCAATCGTACATAATTTTTTCCCCCTTAGGATCACGCTGGAGATCGTTCTTAATACTCTTCTTGCACCGATCGAGATTCTGTAACACGTCATTGTCTCGCTTATTCGCGGTTTTTTCGCATCTCCATTCCATTCTCTCTCGTTCGGTGCGTTGTTTGCCAGCGTATTTTTCACCGGAGCCCGTGATCGCCTGTAAATTTATGTAACTTTCGTCCGTCAGACGAAATAATTCGGTTAGCCAGCTGGAGGAGTGTAAGCGATTTTTCTCACCAGCGACGCTGAAATGTTTCTTGGTTCTCGCGAGCGTTCGTGATTGTTATTAAGTCGCCGCTGCCAAAATTCATCTTCCCGACGCGATCTTGATGACGCGTCTTTTTCGTTGTATTTGAAAACATTCTCTCGGCAGGACCGCTGGGGATTCGCGTTCGTTCTCGCGCTTCTAACCGGGAAAGGCTAACCGCTGGAAAAACGGCAACCATCGTTTGCTTTTCTCCGCGGCAAATCCCCTCGCGTATCTCGCAAAAGCGTCGTTGTAGTTTTCGAATATCCAGGAAAATCCTCGCTGCCTTGATAAGACGGTTGTTACATGTACAGGGATTTATTTATTTATTTATTCTTTTTTTTGAAAGTATCTCGTTGAAGAGCTTGGGAATCTTGGATTTTGCTAGTCGATATCTTCCTTGAGTTTCCACTGCTCAGCGCAGCAAAATTTGCTTTTGAAACGTAATTGAACGAGGATGTGTCGTGACTCGGACAGCTCGACAACAGATTGGTAATTTTCAGCGAGCGAGGAATTTGAAGCACGTTTAAAATTGAAACGAAAAGTTTTCAAAAGTGCAATTATTGGTACGTTTCTGTTACCTAATTTTCGATACCCAATCTTGGCTTTTTTTCCCCCCATTTCGTACTGAACGGGGTGAGAATCATCCAACGCAGATCGAAGAAAATGCATTGTTTTCACTAGTTGTTTGTTCCACCGGAGCGGAAAAATCGGCGAATGAAAGACCGACGTTCGAATACAAAGAACGTAACGTCGAGCTTTGTATTAGACATTTTGAAATTTCGAGCCTCTCTCTTCCTTTGAAAACCTGTGTGTAAAATTGGCATTCCAATTATTTTCATCGCGGAATGCGCAGCAGCGTGAATTTCTTCCGTGCCGATAATCCAGATAATCCCAGGTGTAGGTAATCCCAGTGTTTCTAATTGTGTGGAATTACTTTGGCGCGTTATCAGGACATTTGCCAATTCTGGTTCTCTCTATCCCCTGAGTTTTTATTTCAATACCACCACGCAAGTCTTTAATACCACCGTAAATTCGATATAATATGCAGATGATTCTTATCTAGACGAGAAATTGCTGCCATTTTTTGCATCGTACGACACGTACGATTCAATTATAATAGTTTAGCGTTGCCTTGACGCATGAATTCGAAATCTCTCGAACTCGTTCGATTAGATTCATCGGTGGCCATTTGTTCCGATCCGTTCCCACGAATCACACTCCTAATTAGCCGACTGGTCTGTTATCGGATTAGTCGAATAATCGTCGAACCAACTAATTAACTAACCAGTTAAACAACCGATTGGCTAACCGGCCAACCGGGCAGCCACTTAGACGATCAATCATAGAGACAGCAAATAAAAAGCGGTATCCACGCGCGGTGTAATTTATAGATGGCCCTGATCGATACGTTATAAATCATAATAATTGTCACTGTCACGTTTTCCGCATTTGCTTTGTTCACCGCACGCTATCGGATATTACGGGATCGTGATATTACTACGCGGTCGGTATCGAGTGGAATCGTTTTGAGATAAATTAGCATTTCGAATTTCGAATCGTTTTACGAAACCCCTCGAAATGTGGATGTTTCTTACGAAATAATTTCAATGATTTTTATTATTAACGGTGGTATCGATTTTGGAAATTGAAAAGCGAATGATTCGATCGTCGAGTGATAGATCGGTGACGGTCGAATGATAGCTTAACGCGGTAAGTATTTTTCCACGGGATCAATCGGTATATCGTACCGAAGGAAGATGTAATTAAACATCTGATAATTATGCAGTCATAATTAAACGTTCTTCAAAAAACAGTGGAGTATAATTAAGGCGAGCGTACAGATTTCAACGGAGGATAGAGCGAGTATGTGGAGTTTAGAAATTAGAGTCTCTAATTTCCGTCGAGAAGCCGATTCTCAGAGCTCGAGCATAAATTTTAATAGCGATGTAAATGGATGTACACATAGCGTGCTTGTTATGCATATAACATTTAGCGAGAGAGCAAACGTTTCGGAAATAAATTAGAAAAAACTGTTTCATCGTAACATCCGTAAGTAAGAAAATTGAAGAAACGCAGCTTTTATTTTTCACACGCGTTTCTGCGGAACTTCTCCCGAATTCCTAACGTTGCTATTGTCGATACGTAGAACGTGGTTTTCTACAGAGCCGCTGAGGAAGCGAATCGTTAGTCATCCCATTTCCATAACCTGAACCAACGTTGCCTAGAGCCGGCAAAAATGGAATGGTGGATGTGGCTGCTCGCAGGGCCGTACACGCCGCGTGAAAAACGACCCGTTACGTGGCACATCCGCTCACAATGAGCTCATTTCCAGCACGGTGACGTCTCCGACAGTTGAGCGGAGGTGTCATTTAGGCATTTACAAATTAATAATGTACGTGTATGGCCCTTTGAATAGACTTGAAGAGTTCCACGTGACACGTGAATTCAAGTTGACCTGAACTACTTTCATGCTTTGCGAGACTTTCGAGAATTCGAAATTCGATCCGATACTTTTGCACGCAAAATACGCGCGTATTTAATCAATCACGTTGTTGAAGTATCGATTTTTGAATGCCTCGGATTTTTCATGCAAATTACGGTACGGTTTATATAAAAAATACATCAATTCGTGCCCTTTTTTAAAAATCTTGTATATCCTTTATTTGAAACAGTGTTGAAAGTCTATTTGCAACGAACGCACGTATAATTTGAATCATTCTTTTTTACATAGTCGACGTCGTATAATCTTTCAGAATATTCTGTTGCTGTGGAATGAAACGTATTTCATTTACATTCATCAGTTAACGAATCGCGTTGCAACATTTAACATTTTTTTAACGAAGAATGTAGCTTGTTGTCGTTTTTTTCTTTTTTTTCTTTTAATGATAGATAACCGGAAATTGATAGGTTACCTGGTTCGATATTATTTAAAATTTTTCCCAAAGAACGCACGCCTCATTATTCCAGAATTCGTCCTCCGTAACCGGTTCTACTTCCTGGTAAATGGCACGTTGCACGGCAATCGCTTGATCCGGTGAATTATGGAGTGACTTTTTTTCCATTTTTAAATGAAATTGCGTTCATTATGAAAATGGCTCGCCGCCCGTTCTGGCATCGGTAATAAACAAATAACGATTTTCGCTGGTGCTCATGAATAATTCCACGATTTCTGTTAAGCTGCCTTTGACGGGGCAGCATTTGAGAAAGCGTTTCCGCGTTCTTCTCGCCGCGACTGTGTTTCCCATTGGATATGCGTGACTTAATGCCGGTAGTTGTTACTTGTCACGAGACAACGCGATTAACTTTCCGAAAGAACATCACCGTGACACAAGTTATTCTCAGTTTCGTTTAAAACGATACAGCACCCACTGTACGTTCTCAACGCATTGTCTCTTCATACGTCTGCTTCTTATCTTTTCGCTTCGTCTTGTCGAGCTTCTCTCTGTTTCAGAATTAAAGTTGTACAATCGTGAGTCGTTTCGTTCTTTCGATCTGGTAATTGACTTTAAATTCTTGGCTCGTCTGGTAAATATTCTGCTTGGAACGGAAAGTGAAACCACGAACTATGTGTGATTGACAGTCGCTTTATTTTTGGGTCTTCTATTGTCACAAGAATTCAACGTATTTCGTTAAATTTTTTAAATTACTTAATTTGTAAATTGTTAAAATAGATAGTGCATTGAAATTATAACAGTGTTAATTATACACAATGTAAGCGTAATTTGCCTGACAAATTAAGAGTGTTCGACGTTATCGGATGAACAGGGAGTACTTCTCGCGCAACGATCTACCTTTTCAACTGACGATCGTGAGATCATTAAAATCATTTCAAAATATTTCAATCGGATCACCCGTGTTTAATTAAAACTCTATCCCTTTCCCCTTCTCTTTTAATAAACAGTTTTCGTGTAATTCGAATTTTTTTTACAAAAATTCTAGGGAAAATCGCTCGATCTTGCCGAACCGTTTAATTAAATTCTTTAATACGGCTGGCGTTTGATCCCCTTTAACTTTAACGAGTAAAAAAGAGAAACAAAAGGAGAAAGAGAAGGAAAAGAAACAAAAGAAAGAAAAAGAAAGATCTCGCGTGGAAACAGATCTTCGAATCGAATCTTAATTAAAGCTGGCATCTTTAAGGACCTTACGTAAAAGCGCTTAGGAACCTGTCCCTACGTCGGCGATAATAATTCGAGGAGCCCGAGATTTAATAAGACGTCGGAGAAAATTGTGTGTTGCCGGTGATGGCGGGCCACGCGGGCGAAGACGGAGGGGGGAATTATTAATGCTCGTCAAGGCACGCATAATTAGAACGAAAGCTTTGATAACGCTTTAATTGGAATTCTAATTGCGGCGACGACTAAATGAGAGCGTGAACGTACGGTACGTACGAACGTTCTCGTTTCCTGATGACGACATCGAGTCTATTTCACGCGGTGCCGTGAGGCAAGAAATCACGGGGGAGGAACGAATCCGAATGTACTGTATCTCTGGCGTGATGCACGTTATCTACATCGGTTATATACGCCTTCGTTTCGCCTTCGTTTTAATACGTGAAATATAATGCTCGGATCGCTGTTAGCTAGAAAATACTCCCAAGCTGTTTCTAACAGCCGTCATTTGCCTTTAAAGAATATCCTTTATTGGTTATTTATCGAAAGACAGGCGGCAAAGATGGCGTTGGATTCTTCGGGCGATATTTCTATACGAAGTATGCTCTCGATAATTATCGAAGATCCACTATCTCGATCGTCACGTATGCTGTTGAATACTTGGACGGCGATCTGCAAAAGGCTAGTGTAATAAATCGCTAATGTTTCATTTTATTCCATTTCGCGGCACTCTGATTGCTGCTTCGCCCGTGACTTTCTCGCGTCATTTTTCTTCTTTTTTTTTTTTTTTTGGCCGTTAGTATCGCAGAGAGTTTCTTAGAAAGGCTGTGAAATCGTTTTATAACTATTCACGACAGACTTCTTGCCGTCTCGTGTAGAGTTGCTCGTGTATGGAATATTCATTCATTTCACATACCTAATAACATACCTAATAACGCCTCTATTCTTGTCGTTCACTTCTGTGAGAGCAACTTGTTCTTACGCTTTGCGCGCCACGAATTCTTTGATGACACGATCCTTTGAAACGTTTCGATATCAAGGATATTATTATTTCAAGGAGAAAGAGAAGTTGGAACAGACATTAGTAAACGCTTGTTTGTTTCACCCTACTAGTGAAATTTATCAATTAATTCGAATGATTTTTACTTTAAAACTTGTGAAAATCACGTGACGCAAAGTATATACGTTTCATCGAGGCATGATCGAGGAGACAGTTTTTCGGAGGCGAGTTTTGTTACGTCGAATTAACGTCGTTTCGAACGGTCGGAGATTATTTTATAATTGTCGGCCATCGACGCGAGCGGAGAGAGAGAGAGAGAGAGAGGGGGGGGGGTATCCTTTAGTTCCTCGAACGCGAGCTGCAATTATCCTGGCTGTGTAGTCTAGACGAAATTAACACAGGTAAATGCTCTTGGTTGATCAGCCTGGTGGAAGCGTACCGTTCGCATGATTTATGGAGTGCTAATTAACGCGCTCCGCGTATCTCGATCACGGCTCGGATCCTGCCCGGTTTTTATGCGCGCGTCGACAATGAACGGTTCGTTTGCCGTTCGTTCTACATGCTGGCAACGTTTTCGAGGAGCATTGTACGATGAAACACGACGTTACACGTTGTTCCTCCTATCTGGCTCTTGTTTCATCGCGACTTGTTAATTCCTTCGCGCGTTAAACGCGTTTCAACAGTCACCGTGAATGATTAATACCAGGAACGGCGAGCGCGCGTGTTTATACGCCTACGTACGCCGTTTCTGCGCCTCTTTGTTCTTGTTCGTTTGACGAACGTTACTTTTCATTCTCGCTTGCCTACTTTCATTTTCTGCAGTCTCTCTTTATTGTACAATTTTCAACGTCACGTACATTCGTTTTGCGCCCTTTCGTGCACAAACATTCGTATCCTGAAGTAATTAAAGAATTGCGATCAAACGATGTAGTAGTTCGCAGTTGCCGCGGCATCGTCGAAATACGAATTTCATTTTACATCGAGAACTAAAGTCTACGTTTACTACTATTATTTTTATTACCTTTTTCAGTTGGCGTGAACTTTCGCCTGTTTTTATTTCCAGCGAATCAAATTCGTGTAATTTACTCGTACTTAGATATCAGATTTTTAATTACTTTCCTTGCTCGTGGCTTTATTAATATATATGTTAATAAAGCCACGAGCAAAGGAAGTAATTAAAAAAAAAAAATTTATATATATATATATATACATCCGAGAAGAATTCTTTTCGGTTTCCTCCGTACAGCACAAAGGATACAATTTAATTATCATTCAAATGATCGCGCGAGGATTTCGCCCTCTCTTTGCGCGTGCCAGTTTACGAGTGAATAGAAACGGCCGTTTTGTTGGCCGTTTTGCCTTTTTAGCGCATCGCCAGCGTCGGGCTGGCCAACAACTTGGGCCGGCGCGCATTAATCTTCATAACCTTAACTCTTTCCAAGTAAACTGAATAGAGCGTTAATTCATTACGTCTGAGGGAAAAAATGTGTACGAAGCTGGGAAGGAGGAGGTGGCGCATGAACAGAGAATAAATTTTTCTCGCGGTGAACGTTGAACAGTTTCCTTTGAGGATTTCTCTTTCGTTTTGTTTTTATCGTCAGTTCGCGCCGCGCGCATTCACAGATCATTTGCGTAATTATTTGCTTAATATCCCTAAAAGTTGCTCGCTTTTCGTCCGCGTCGAGCGCTCGCTCGACTGAGTTTTTGGAACGGTCGTATAAAATATTTCCTCTCTTCGTTCTTTGCCGCGTATAAATTCTGCAGTAATGATCGCAATAACAGTAATCGCGCATTCCTATGTCCGAGCACGATGGGGAAATGGCACGCCGAACAGGATCACGTGGCCGAATTTCCATGCAAAATTCATGCTAATGCAAATTTTCGCCACTTACGGGGAAAAAAGTTCAATCGCTCAATCGGCCAGTAGTTTATTTGTGTATTCGATTCTTTTTTTTTCTATTACGCAAATTACAATTTCTAACTTCTATCTCTTGATAGTATTTAAGCTTTATTCGAGTAATTTGATCAGAAAATTATCTCGAAAATTCATAAATTTTTTTTTTTTTTTTTGAATTTATTGTCTATCAGATAGTGACTTCTATCAATCTCTACCTTTTCTGTTATTTAAAAATTTGAAAATTTTTCGAAGCTATTGGATTACCTGTAGGAATATCGTGAAATCTTTGTTGTCCCGTTATTTTTTTTCTTTTTTTTGTTTGGACGTTGTGTTTTTTAAATACTGCGTGAAATTTTTTTCCCCGGCAAATCAAGGTAGTATATTTTTTTTTTATCCCTCTGTGTGTCCACTGTTTATTTCGTTTTAGCAAATTAAAGGTTCGAGATACACCGTTTTTCCGTATTGTTCTTCTTTTTTTTTTTTTTTTTTTTTTTTTTTTTTGTTTTCCTCCAAATAACATGGATTTTAAGGTATATATACGTAGGTTTTATCGACTGAAAGGAAGTAGCTCGAACGTAGGATTTGATGAACGACCTAGATTCCGAATGCAAACTTTTCCAATTAATTCGCGCTATTCTAATTTATCGTATCAATCTTCTATTCGAAAGTTGCCGAAAACAAAAGAAAAATGTCAATTTGAAACTGTAACAACACAGAATTCCATTCTCCTCGCGGATGCACACAATGAAAATGGGTTTGCGTTGCTATGCGGAGGTATACTAACGATTGCCCCCGTCGATCCATTGAAATTATAGTCTTTCGAAATGGAACGAGTATTCACTCGCATTGAGATCGTATATTTTTACAATATATTTCGATTACCTACATTTATCCGCAGCAACGTGAAGCCAACGAACAATTGGCAATCATGGAAATTATTAATCGCGATTAATCATGTTCCCGACTTTCACGGGGAAACAGAAAATCCCTAGGTTGCCTTGAAACTCGTCAAGTTGATAAGTCCTCGACTTATTTAAATTTCGGAAATGGCCGAGAAGTTTCATTTCCTCGGCGAATGTAAGGATGATATATTCTCGGCGAGTTTTAATTTCTCGGTTTCAAACGTCGTTAAAGGACTACGAATGTAGGTGGAAGTGTGAAAAGGCCAATGAGTAGTTTTTCAACCATAGCTTCTGCCTCTCTCGTTTTCATTTGGAAAACTGACCCGTAAATCGCGTCTGCGTTTGATTCGTTGATTTCGCGACGTAGTTGCTTGTAAGAAGCAAGGAAAAATTCTGTCCCTCTTGAAATTTAACGAAGACTGTTGACATAATCGTTGATATTCAGGTTTCCTCGCTTCCCGTCGCGGAAAAAGGAATTATATTTCAATTTTAATTGACTCTGGATAATTTGAACCGTTTTTGCCCATGATAAATAATTAATAATCGGTGAGAATAAGAAAGTATAAGATAAAATTAATCGGTATGGAAAATCATCATCTTTCAATTTTCAAACATTTGCATTGAATTTCTTGATGGGATAGCCAGGAATTTCTCGAACGTACTTCTTTAAATGGGAATCGTTTCACGCGAACGAAGTTATATCGAACGTTTGGAAAATTGATAGTCAGCAGGCGAGTTCGAGTAAACGCGGGAAATAGTTGAAAATTCAATTCATCCGTTTTTTTTCCCCCCTTCCTTTTTTTTCTGTAGAATATGTTCTTTGTGCAATATAGATCGAGCAATCGATTTATTTTTTGTAAAGTTGTATGCATCCCTTTGTGCAATATACCGGGTCGGGCAGTTGATTTACTTTTCGCACGGAACGCGACGTGCCATGCATTATGTATTTTATACAATACGTTTTATCACGATATCACGTAGCAAGATTGACGCGTCTTTGATTATTAATGCCGCGTGCAATTTTATTCGTGTACGCATTCGCTGTATTGACGGCGCCTATTATTTGCGTCAATTATTTCATCATTCGTTCTCGAAATACAGCGCGCGACATAAGATCGATTCGACGTTCGTAATTTTCCAAATGAAATCGTCGTTCTGTCGTGTTTTTTGTTGTTCAAATTTCTGCTGATGAGAATCCTACGCGTGTTTCGTACGTTCTTGATCCTTTTCGTGGAACACGTCAACATTCTCGAAATCTTTCAGAGATGTTGTTTGAGTTTTGCATATGTTCTTCTTGCGATTCCTTTAGCGATGGATCACTGCTCGCCCGCTCCTGATACACGATGTTTATTTATTTTTTTTTCTCGTCCTCTTTTCAATATATCCGTAACCTCTGTTTCATTGATTGAATCAGTTTTATTGGCAGAACTCTCTTGTCGGTCACTTTACGGCCATTACCAAATTGCTCTCGACCATGGCCACAGTTCCATCGTTACCTTTAAACTAAATCTGAAGCGACGAAACATACTACATTATTATTATTTATATTATTGTTCTGTGTTACTATATCCTCCACGTAATGTTCGTAACGAGTGTAAAGTGCAGGTGGACAATTTTTTTAATATTCCAAGTACGAGTGTAACAGTATAGTATCGCGAAACACGGATGATAGCTATTCCACGTTTAATATCTATTATATCTAGCTTTTGTACGCGTTCTTCAATAAAAGGGTGCTATAATTGGATTTCAAAAGCGGCTGTTGTTTTTCATGGAGAAATGAAAATGAAATTTAACGAAAATAAAAAAGAAAAGAGAGCCATTTCAATGAACACGGGGAACTCCGTTGGCACACATGATTACAAAGCGGCTAGATTATTTTCTTTGAAAAAGCATACGTGACAGCTGTCGGCTCGTAGGACATGCCTTTTGTTGTTAAATATTCTATAGATCATTGAATATCTGCACAAAGGAAGCACGAATCATATGTTTCGCGAGTTTGTAACTAAAATTTTCACGTAATTATACGTATAGTACAGGGAGAGATAGGGAAAGATACTCAGAGTACAAAATTCCTGTTATCTGTGTGATCGTTACGATCAGAACGCAAAGCAAAATAACGGACGTCGAAATTAATGGGGAAACATGTCAATAACAGCAGATACATTATAAAGAGATTTTTTCGAAGCGATATTTCATCCATTTTTTGAAGCTTTATTGTTTCAAATTTTTCAACTTGAGCTTGATTGATATTTTCGTAAGAATCCGCTTTGTTTGTAAATACGTGGACATTGATCTTTAGATGATATTCCGAACTTTTCAGATTAAATTCACGCTAAAAATTGGACCCGATGATATTGAAGTTGGACTGTTAGGAGAGGATTAAGATGTTGTAAACGTTAACGTTAGTTTCTGCTTTTATCGCAAGTGCAAGATTTTGGCCCTGATATTACACTTGCGAACGAATTAACTTCCGCTTCATGTATTACGGTGTCCATCGCCAAGCAGATATATCCACTGTCAAACAATATACCCACGTGCTTTACAAACGAATTAACCATCATAGGTTAGATGGGATAGATAAACTTTGTCAGGGTCAGCGTCCCTGGCGGCGTTATTAGCGGCGCTCACGTGTACGACAGATCCGCACACAACAGTAATCAAACATAGTATACTCGGGCAGGGATGCGGGATTCGTGCTACAAATCACGAGCAGCACGCGAAAGTCAGTCACCAACCGCGACCAGGATCAAAATTCATCTACTTTCGTCGAAACGGGCAAAAGGAGACACTCCGCCGCATCAGGCTCGCCATAACTGTTGCACGTTATCCCGCAATAGAAACCAGAGGACAAACACGCCGGTGATAAATATGATTCTCACTGGCCAGCATCCCGCCAGCTATAGCTTTCTGACATTGTGGTATAACGCCGACGAAATCCTACTTTGCTTTCCCCCTTTGGAAACGATTTCATTCTCGATTATTTCAGATTGCGCATCATCGCGTTTCGCTATCTTACGTACACATTTTACCGAGCACATTTTTTTTTTTTCTTTATGTAAATACGAGTCACTTGCATGCGAGAAACAGTTAGTTATTCAGTCAACTTCACGTGTGTTGTGTCGATAGAAAGGAGATTAGTTCAGGAAAAATAGAAGACCTTGCGGTGCAGATCGAAATTCCTGAGTTTCGGGAGAAACTCGGTCTGACCAGTCACGTTCTAATCTACTTTATCGGGACTCGTCAATTGAAAGATTTGCAGCCACTTGGGGCTTGTTCCTCGTATCGCTTTGATTTTCCTACCATTCCTCTCGTGCCTTCGAGGAGAATTATTTCTTAACGATCGTTTCAAATTCAGCCCTGTCACGTATAAATCTATCAAATCTACCGACAAGAGTTTCTCGTTTCCCCTCCGTTTGATTCGTGCACTGGAATTCGTTCTAGTTCTCTAGTCGTATCGAGCAATATGCGACGAATTTTACTAAATCATAATCACAGATAGAAAAGCAAGAACAAGCTAAAGGAGTTGACTAAATTTTTCGAGCTAAAAAATTAACAGACTGCGTTTGCATTCCAGCGAATGAAAAGGAACTGAGATACTTGTATCGTTCTACATCAACTTGCACAATGGAACCCTCGACTGTTGGCAACCCTTTCTTCATCGTGCAAATTAACGTAACCATCCACGAGCTCCTTAATGAGCATTTCCCTCACAGGCCACCAGTAAACTCTACTGAACTAACTTTCCCGCAGAGGTATCAGGAATAATCAGGGAACTCTGCAACGATAAAGTCTTTGGCTACGATACGTATCTAACATTTTAATTGAAAGAATTACAATCCAGAGGAGCGATAGTTCAGCTGGCCTTATTATTAATGTTCAACTGTAAAACGACAGTGACTGTAATTTTATGTATCATGTCTTTCTGATAATTAGAATGTAAATATTCCTCGATTAGAGAGAACGTCTTGTGGAAGTAGATTAGGATGTCACTGGTTGGACGGTCAAACTGATTGTCAGCGTAAGGAACTTGGAAATTTCGATTTCTACGTGAAGGTAACTTTTACGATTGTTAATAGTTCCATTTGCAATTCAGAATATTGTAAAGTATAGACATTCCTCGTGATACGGCAGGATACTTTGTATTTTCGAACGTCCCGTGTATCTTTTGAATTTCCCATATCCCATTTTTTGCATTATCAAATCCTCTGTATTCAATTCCTCTGTCACTAAATTTCGTATCTCGTGTTTTTGAAGCTGTAAATTTCTTTACAAATAAGCGAATGTTCACTGTCTCGTCATACTATACTCGGATATATGGCAGGAGTTTTCGACTTTTCTCGAGAGAAAAATAACCGTACAATTTGGATAATAATCTCCTTAATCCATTGTATGCGGACAGATGTTCTATTAGATTCCGCGCTATGTATATCTCTCCCTGTTTAACATTTACATTGCCCATGCGTTCCACAATCAATCATAGCATATACATATTGCTGATTACGTGCGTAGCATAGCCTCACGCTGATGAATCTCGCCCTGCGAAGAACTGTCAACAGATTTGCACGTACCTAGCTTTTAATTAATTGTATTTCCTTGCCAGAATCTTTCAAAATTTCATAATTCGTTTCTCTTTATCCTCCGATTGCTTGATCAAGAACATTTCAATTGTTAAATTCGTCCTCCGTATGACAAGCTAATATTTTTAGTCTGATAAATTTTATTAATTTCTAAGAGTGTCTTTAGTGACTGAATTTACGTCTTAAAACATTGTCAACGATCGTTTAAAATTAGTATCGATAAGAGTCAATGAGACACAGCCAAACAGACGTGAAATAACAGTTCGCTTGCGGATCTTTTTTTTTTTCTGAACGAAAGAGATTTTCGAAGAATTTTTTTTTTTTTTAAATAAAATAATTTTTTTTTTTTTAGAATAGAAGATCTTTCGATCAGACAGTTTGATAAATGTATGGAAAGTTGAGGACTGTAAGCTTCGTTTTAGTGTTGTACACAGGAACGTTAAGTTCTGAACCTCGTGAAGTGAGTGAAAGAGCTGAGTGAGCCGTATTTGCCCTGTAGGCCGATTTTTCTCTACCCGTATTTCACGTCTTACTGTGAACCTAATCGGCCTAAAGTTTTACCGCATCGATGTCAGTCCCAGAGACTTTCCTAAAACGCTGACCAAATGTGTTTCGTTTGCTCACAGTTACTTCTTCTATCGAACGTTTAACGTGTCTAGAAAACGAGAACGTCTACGAATTTTCACTGCTGCGCATGTTCATCGCGTGCAAGTAATTTCCTTATTGTGCACTATTGATGCTTAGCTTTTCTTCTTTTTCATGCTCACTGCAATTACGAGCAGTGACCATCCATAAACGTAATTGAATTCGTAATAAAATGCACACTGTCGTCGTTCATCATTTCAACTTTGATGATCTCAAATACAAGCTTTAAAGTAGATAATTTCATCGAAAAAAGAAAAACTAATTTCGATAGTGCACAGAAATTACTATCCTATCGTCTGAAGTAATATATTTCTCTTTGAAACTCTGTCAAAAGTTTCTACTTCCAACTACTTCGAACTTTAATAATTTTCGTTCTCAATTACCAGGATGATTAACAAAGTTAACGTCTCTGTGACATTTTTGGAAAAAGCGCTTCTTTCGCCGATTGTATTTCTCTATCACTGTGTGACAACAGGAAGTTGCATGCATGCTCATAAATCGAGCGAACGCTTTTGTGTATCGAGTGACACAAGCCTGGCCAAATTCACTGGATTCGTATCCGGCGACACTGCGAATCAAATACACGCGACAAGCTCGTTATCGTTCATGTGGTTACCAGCTAGTGCGGGAGTGCAAGAGAAGGAGAGACGAACTTATGCACGACATAACAACATGACATTTGCTCATCGCGTTACCAACGACAGACATCAAAGCATTCGTATAACTCGCACCGTTATGTGAACTCGTACACCAATGACGAATGATCGCCAAGGGTTAATACTAACTCTGTTGTTGGTTCAAGGCACGGCGAAACTCACCGTTCGCATTTGGTCATGTGACGTGAAAGCTGGCTGTGAAATTTATTACTTATCGTTGCAGACACACTTTTTTTTTTTCTTTTACATCGAAATGAAAAAAATGTGAAAAAGTAGGATCATAAATTGAGAAATTTCATTATAGGAATTTGATTTGGTAGGGATTTTTCTTTTCAATTTTTTTTTGAAAAAAGATGAGAGATATCACCTTGTTCGTACGCAATTTCAATTTCAATTTTTGGTAGAACTACTTATCTTCAGCCGTCTTGAATATCTCCTGAATGTAGGTTATAGGGAATTTGTCATGCTATAAAAGATGTTGCGGAATGACCGTCGTAAATTTATACGAGATCGTTTCGAGTGTGACGATTAACGACATTTCTACGCTCGCTGGAATAACGAGAAAACTTTAAAAAAAAAAATTAAAAGAAAAGACGCGGTTTTAAAGGAAACTTTAAAAATTGTCAACTCTGAGTAAGTGAAGACGAATTTATTTCGTTTGGCCGCAATTTCTGCCAGTTCTTCTTTTTTCTTTTTCTTTCTTTTTTTTTTT
>CAJDYZ010011832.1:45488-57582 GCA_903986555.1 Heterotrigona itama
AACTGCGCAACAATTCGCAATTTCGCCGTGTTCGTGCAACGTTCGACGCTCGTCGTTTGTTCAACGAATTTGGCATTTAATACACGGCGTGTATTAACTACTGCCCGGAAACTACATTCAAAGCGCGTAATTGATTCGCGCGGGGTAAATCAAGCAGCGTGAATGAAATAAAACGGGTCGGACGAGTAAAATCGAGGGAGAATTACACGACGTTAACCGAAATCGAAGGAAATTACGCGGTATAATCGATATAAACGTGTAATTTAAAACACGCAGGTTAAAACGCGTACGTTCATTTTTCGCTACACTTTCGACGGAAAGTAGAAATTAGCCGTGAGCGGGAACTGAGCGGCGGAAAGATATTTTTTCGATCGGGAAATACGCGATAACTCGATTAAAACCGGCACGGAAGGATCGTTACCGGGTGGCAAGTAAATTATGGCGACGCGTTGCAAGTGGCGTTGAATATTGATATTCGAATTATAAGTCGGCAGATATTCACCGTCTCGTGTTTCGAACGTTTAGTTCCATCCGAGTGATTCGTGGCGGGACGACTTGGTGGCTTGGGAACACCACGTTCGTCCTTCCACCGCCACACTCCCGTCCGGATTACACACGAACACCATTCCGCGTGTACGTGTTAACGTAACGTATCTACGTACGTACGAAACGTGTGTGTTGGTGTGTGCGTGTGTAAGTTGTGCAGTCGCATTCGATGGAGTGTTAAAGTTTAAGGGACGATATTCATCCCGGTAGCAATTTGCGCGTTCTGGACCGGAAGCTCTCGCTTTCTCCTGGCGCTGGCCAACCTTCCGGGGCCACGACAGCTGAAATTAATTTCAACCGATTCAATTAAAGCTCGGACGGCGAGCCTTCCGCAAAATTCGAGACGGACGAAGAGGGAGAGCGGGAGATACATTGGACACCTAACTGAAGTCGGAGGAAAAGCAAAGCTCCAGAAAGCTTCCTCGATCGATTTCCCTCGGTTTCTCGCGCGGTACGCGCCGATGTACAAACACGTTCGCTCGCTTTGCAACGCTCCCGCCACCGGCGCGGCTCGATATTCTTTTCAATTAAATTCACGCCACCGCGAGGGAACATCTACAACCCTCTTCGTCCCACTTGTTTCGGTTCGTTTCGGTTCGTTTCGGTTTACACTCGCCTCTCGCGTGTAATTAAATCTTCTTTCCATTAGTGACGAAATTACACGGATCTTCGGATATATCGAATTTTAATTGTTCCTCCGGCGGTTAGGTTTACGCGTTTCGTTTCCAAGATGTTTCCTACCTTTTTCCCCTTTTTCTTCTTCTTCTTTCGAGAGAGTATTGGCGAAATATGTGACTGATGCAGAGGAGATTTCGTTAAATGCAATCATCTGAGAAAATGGGATTTTCATCTCCGAACCTTTTACTTTGCTCATTACACTGAAGAATGAGAAAAACAATCTCGCATCTGTTCGGTTTTCGTCTCTTCAATTACTTGCCTTGATTCTTTCGTTTCATTTCCCAAATGCAACGCAAACGTCGATTGTAATGTTTTTATTGCAAATCGTTGAGCAATTAATTTTAAATCACGATCAATGAAAGATCGTACATGAAATGATTTCAGTTGTAAATGGTAAGCGTATCTCGGAAAGAGTGAAAAGAAAAAAAAAAAAATAGCGACATAAATCCATCGCTTTATTCGAATGTTGATCTCGCAGTTCGGTAAATGTTTATTCAACATGAAGTTTTGACGCGAGGATCTTCGGTACGGAGGTTATTTTTGTGAAACTTTGCCGCACGTGGTGGCAGGGATAAATTTCAAAGAATAATTAAAGCACTTCAGTTTTTTTCTTCTCGGTTCATTACATATGCTGTGCATTTCCTCTTTCCATATGAACTTAACATCGTTTTACTGCTATCTCGAGAGTGGCGGTCACGCCGGAGTCGTTCCACCTCAAAACGATCGCTTTTCCATTTAATGCCTTTCGCTTTGTGCTTTCCTCCCTGCACGATAAAAGTTAAAGGAATGCTCTAGTTGCTGGCTAGATTTATTTTATGTACTCTATATCATTCGCCTTGTTAATTCCACGAAATTCGCAAGAGTACAGTATATTTCATATCGTTCGATTCTGAATATCGAGTTCCAAGTTTCAAGCGAGTTTTCTAAATTTAACTTTTTAGTTGGGAAGATGAAAATGAATGAATAAGAATTGGAAATGAATGAATTTGAAGGTACGTTAATTTTTAATTAGCAACACGTATCTTATAACGTACGATTTCTTCCAACGTGCGGGGTAAAATTTTGAAATTCAGTGATTCGTCCAAATTTTCGTATTGTGTTTTTATCATTTCACACTGACTGCAAAATACAGTTTCGGTTACACGGTTGGCTTACAAATTAAAAATAGGTTATTGTTTCGATATACAGGTTTTCCTTGTTAGCTGTAGCGTTTATACATATGAAATTGATATTTTATGAAACACACGGGTAACAGTATTTCGACGTGTACGCGCGCGAACTGCCAACCGTGCCGATAGAGTGGAAGCTCTTTAAACGTTATTTCAGCTTCGGTTCGTTCATTTGTTGCATGGAACAAAGAAACGCACGAAATATCGAGTTAACGAATGATCATTTTTTCCCCCCTTTTTCTTTTTTTTTCTTGTTGTTACGAACGGCGGCGCGTTTCGTTTTATTCGGTCGTGTAAATGAAAAATTCCGGCCGCCCCCGAATGCCTTTGTCGTCGCATAAAATTTTCCATGTTCGTTCATACCCTCGATATATCGCGAGACGAAATTACAGATTCTGTCATTACTTTGCAAACAGTATTCAACGGTTCGCTGATTTGATGCGTTTCCCAATTTTAATTGCGTTGGCCAAATGAGTCCGGGGAGTACACAGGGTCCGCGAATGTAAATGCGTCCCGACGTGAACTTCAATCGAACTTGGCGGTAATTGTGTTAAGCCCGGCATAATTTTTTAATTGATTTAAATTTGAAGGACGCCGCGTTTGCACACGATTATTTCGTAACGGGAGAGTTCATCGGCTCGACACCTTTAAATTACATTACCGGCGTTCATTTGTGAAGGGCATTATGAAAATACACTTTCTCGATGATGTGTATTAAAATCGGCGGGGAATCGATCTACGAATCGATTTTCGAGAAAACGTTCGAAATCGAATCCTCTTACAGAACGCGTACAGATTCTCCTCCTCTTTTCTTTCTTTTTTTTTTTTTTTTTTTATTTGCTTACGATCGTCTCGCGGAACGATTCTTCCAACGTAAAACGCAGGCTCTCGTTTTATTATTTCTTCCCGTCAATATGTTTCCTGCGCGCGGCATTACGAGCAGAGGACTTGCAATCTCAAAGTTTTATTTACAATCGACTTTATTACCCTGTTGACAGTGATTAAAGTAACAGTTTCCTTTCCTCGACTTTGCCCTTCGTTTCAGTCACTCGTCCCTCCGGCTAATTAGAATTCCATATCGTTTTATTGCTTCTCGCTGTGAATTATTTTTTTTTATGAATTGACAAACGTCGTTTCTGAATGATCCAAGGAAATGTCACGCAATTGCAGATTGGAAATTTCGTCAAATAAGATGAAACGAGGCGACGATAATTAACCAACAGATATTTATATAGATACAGATTCATTTGATCGCTGAAATTTCGGGTTACTTTCAGACATATTCGCAGATTATTCGAGAAATCTTCCCAACGCGAATCTACTCATAACCGCGATCAGTGTCGACTTTACGAGTCGGACGAGGCGATTGAATTTGTCAAATCAAATTTCACAGAAGCGAAGGAAAAAGGTACAAAGTTTTTCGCGCGTGTGAGTGACGAACAGAAACGTGTCTTCGGCTGAGATGTCGCGTCGAATTGCAACGAACTCTTTCCTGTTCCTCTGGCCGAAAAGAGAGAACCTCTTACGGCTTGGTCGAGTAGATTGTTCCGGCGAGAGTGGGCAGACGCAGAGCCTCTCTCGAAATACGAAGGAGCGGCGATAAACGGTTTCCGCGACGCGTGGCCCCTACGGCTACGTGTTCTCCCCCCTCCCCCCTGTTAAAAACGCAGGAATATAAATTCCATGCGCGCCAGTTTGCGAAGTCCGGCGTTGCAATGCGCATGCTATCCGCACCCATATTGATTTGCTCTCTCTCCTCTCTCTGGCGAATACGGCCAGAGAAGTTTAAAGAGTATTCTAACCTGGGCCGCACGTACACACACAGATACACACACACGTACGTACGTAAGCGTGTCTATCCTCCTGCTGCCTCTGGCCCGCACTTTTATGCACGGTGACGTGCGCGGGATGTGCGTCGAGCAATTTACGCCTACTCGGAGCGCCGCTGCTAATTCGGTCTACTTCCACTAGCTCTTTTTATTTCGCGCCCTACTGAAGACCGTCGAGCGCTGCCTGAAAATTAGACGAGCGTTATATCGTCTGCTTCTCCACACACACACACACATACACACACACACATCTTCCCTCTGGTGTACCTTCTCTTGGTAGGATTTTAGGCCGAGATTTCAATTAAGAACGTTCTCTTGCTCTCTCTCTGTCCTCGATTGTATTCGAGATGGTTCGAGACGAGGAAAAGTTGCGTTCCTCGATTGTGTCTCGAATGCAATAAGACATTCTCCACCCCATTAACAGACTCGCCGATTTTTGTGTGTGTAATTAAGTAGAAATTTGTTTCCAACAAATATTCCAGCGTATAATGTTCGTAGATTCCTGTGTGTACGCAAATGTAAAGTTTGTATTCTAATAATGACTTCATAATTTTCCGTAAGTTCTCGCACAGGATGCTGCGCAGGAATTGAGATACTTGAGACGCGTTTGCAGGAAATTAAAAATTCCAAGAACGCGTAAAAAAAAAAAAAAAAGAATAGAATATACAAAACATGGAGGGACATGTATAATGTTTAGTAGATTAAGATAGAACTTTGTCGCTTAACGATGTCCGCGAAAAAGAAAGAAAAATGAATTTGCATAAATATCTGCAGTTTACTGCTGAAAGTTACACTGGGAAACTGGTCACGGTGTTGCGGAACTAAGTGCCAACGAAAGCCAGTCCAGGAGAAACTGAAAACAGTCGGCGAACGTTAGCGAAATTTTCCTAACGTTTCCCGTGTATCGTTAATGCAAATGGCACTCGCGGGAGGCGGAAGTCCGTTATGCAAACACGATTATTCACGTTCGTTAAATGGTAACAAATTGCACGGTTATAAGGGAAAAAATTGACCGCCGCGACCGGGGAATAAAGAACAATTTTCGAGCGAGTTCAACCCCCTCCCGTGGCCGCGGGGTTATATTCCATTCGAACGATGACGCGGCTGAAACTCGCCGTGAACTTGTGTAATCCAAACTGATGATATTTTACATTTCTCGCAAATTAAAAGACAACAGAAACGAAAGAAAAATCTGACTGTGTAACCCCGTCTACGGTGAGATGGAACGAAAATAGATTTTCGCCAACCCATCGCGACCACCAAGCGCGCACGTTTTCTTAATTGAGAATGCAGAGGATATATATATATAGGTGTACCGTTGTTAAATTAATTTCCGTCTGTGGAAGAAGTATTAATTTTCTTGTACTCTATTCGCTGTAAAAATAATTCTTTTTTCCGCCGGCTGCAGAATATGCAGCGTAAAGTGTAAGCCTGAGCGCGCAAGTAATTTTAATGTACGATTAATTGAATAATTCTTTACGTAAGATGAGAAATTTTATTAATTAACGCACGGGAGAGGATTATGTTCCATTTGAAGTGGCGAGTTAAATTCTCGAAGCGCTTTAGTTTTCATTCATTCAAATATACTTTGATTCCAAATAGTGAAAATTCTATTTGAATGAACAAAATAACGCAATGATATGAATTTTGATGTTTCGATTCACCATTCAATTGGTTCGAATTGATTTTTCAGTTTCAAACGAACGTGGACAAACGGTCGGAATCGAAATTGCGAAATACTCGATGGTAAAATTTACTCCGTCAGACCAGTCAAGTCCCTGATCTTACTTTGTCAAGCAGCGCTCTCCTTAATTGAAGAATTTTAATAAAGACAGTTTCAACTCTAACATTTAAATTCGATCTATTATAAGCGAAAGATAGGCGTAGATTTGGTATTGGAAATGTCGAAGATTTATTATTATATTAAATATCGGTTGATTGGAAATTTATGAAAAATGGAAAAATGTCTGATTAATTTCGAGCTAATCTACTAAAATTTTAACAGCCTTTTATTATTTTATCGATTTTGTCAACGCCGTTGTTCATCAGCTTTCACCGTGTTTATCTTTGGATCGGTTCGACATCGAATAATCGTGTTGTTTATTTATGAATATATTTATATCAGTTTCGCGGCCAGTCCCACGGCGGCTGTTTCGAAACTGTGTGCGGAGAGAGCGATCGGTCGCGATCGAGAGGGAAGAGTAAAAATAAAAATGTTTACGGAGAGAGGCGAGAGGGAAGCGTATTGAGCGTTCGGCAGCAGGCAGGAAGAGTGGAAGTTTTGAAATGTTTTCCCTATCGGTGGGACATTTTATAAGGAAAGTTTTCGCGGTGGTGCCCTGTGGGGAAAGTTTATCATTTAGGACAAAGGTTTGCTTCGGGTGGCGACTTTTTCCGGCCTCGGTTGATGGTGATCGAAGGCAGAGAACTAGAGAAGGGTCGAACTGAAACGTCACCAGCCACCTCGCTGCAAAGGGTGAGAGTGTACAAAACTACGTAGCGACTTGAATATCCGAGAAAAAAAATATGAACGAGCTGTATTAATAGATTATGTTTAGTTGATCAGATATAGGTTACTTGGAAATCAAGTTGATCAACTCTACTTTTTAGAAATTTCTTTATTCGTATCATAATTCTCAATTATGATTTTTACAAGATTTACCTTGATCAGTTTTGTGTGTAATTCATGGAACTTCTGTGGAAAAGTATGAGTGAAAGAAACTTGACCCTAGAAAACTCATTTGTGTAAAAAATAACATACTAGACGTATGACTATTAATCTCTATCTCGATAAAATTCACCAATGTGTCTAAGTGAAAACAAATCTCGAAATACGAGAATGTAATGTGCACGTGACGTACAAAAGTTGAATCGATCGACCCGTACGCCACATTCTTTTCTTACGCCAGTGAAAAAAATAAAAAAATAAAACTCCATGAAAGTATAAAGTCTGTTTACGAGCGCAGGGTAGAGAGGCAGAAAGAGAGGGACATTGACACACGCGTACATCGATGACGCGATCGAAAAGTCTTGTAAGATGGAAAACCACCCGGCCCTTGTCTCTTTGGTCGTAGTCTTGCGAGAGAGAGTCTATCGAGGGGTGGTCTTGCTGGATGGGGACGAGAGGGCGGTGGCTCGTTACCAAAGGACCGCCATTCTTGCTGGCTGTATTTAAAGGAAAATTGTCCGTACGAACAGTCCCCCAGCCAACGTTCTTAGCCCGTGAAGTTCCTGAGCGAGCGAAATGTGGTGACTCGAGGAATCTTCCGGAGCAGAGGTCTGCCCTGGCAGAGGAGTTTCTTTCGCCGGTGTGTACCCGTAATGCAGGTCGCACACAGCTCGTACGTAGTCACACGGACTTAGCAGCACACTCCGCTGCAATCGGCTCCGAAACGGTGCCTTCTTCCTCAACCCATATTTCTCGTTCTATGCGGTGATTCCGAAACTCCGTGTCGACCTTTAAACCACTCCTCCGAGCGGACTGACGACGCTGCGACATTGCGATCGCGCGAGTACATCGTGCGAAAATAATCCCTCGCCGCAGTAAGTCGGTCGCCCTTGCACCTCCATTTGTAATTCGACCCTGAATTCCCGCTTAGGCGTGCCTTTTTACTTTACTACTCCGACTGTTTTTGTTCAAACAACATGGGCGGTAGTCTTTCAGGGAATCATCTCACACGCGTTATTTTGGAATACATTGTAACTGCAGTTTTCATCGTTGACGATCGAGAGATTTCGAATTCGAGCCGTTGCTGCAACATTGCTCTGCTCGATGGACTACACGATAGTTGGAATTAAATTAAAATGTTGTGCCTTCACAAGGGACGAGTGTGAAATATCGAATTGGTCAATATATTTTACTTGTCTCTTAAATGAAAGCAATTGTCTCATTTTAAAGGGAGAAGAAACTCGAGTTTCGAGTCATATTTTTTTTACGTTTTTAAATCGCGAGTGACTTTGCTTGCTTTAATACTTTTTAATATTTTTTTTTTAATACTTTTCGTCTGTACGAACTGTAGTTGAAAGTAAAACACGTAGTTATATAATTTAAATTCAGTATAATACATGAGAAGAAATCAGGCATTAAACGCGTAGACAATCGAAAAGGACGAAGAATTAGAAATTCTTGGATTAAGATCTTTCTCGCGTGGAGAAATGTTTAAAATGATCTATTTTCCAATCGATTGTCGTTACGTTGGCTTCGTTTTATTTCCGCAGCGCAAAGCAACCTCAGAAGGTATAATTCTCTCGGCGGCGAAGTTTACATCGTCATTCAACTGGGACTATCGTCAGGGTTCTTTTCGCTGTGTCGAGTTTCACCCTGAAATATCGATCCCTTCCTCTGCCCCTAGGGGTAGGCTTTACGCTCCATGCGTAAAAGTAAATTACGCAGAAGTAAAAAAATGTTTTGTTTCCCTTTCGTTCGGAATGTGCGTGCGTGAAATGGCTCCCACCTGTCTTCGAAACCAAACAAATGATTCTACGGGGCGTCGTGCGTTCTTCCTTTCCTTCCCCTTTTCTCGTGTCTACTGAAAATAGGGAGAACGGAGGAAGAAGCAATTTCCACCCTTCTTCATTGCCGGAATATGGGCTCTCGTTGCTCTACTTATAACAGTGAACTGTACATTGGCAATCGAGTTCTGAATATCTTGACAATTTGTACGATCGATCGACGTTTGAGACTTTTGTGCTCGAGTCTGTCCGAAGGCACTACAAAATTATAAAGAAAATGTTCGAGTAATTTATTGCGGAACAGAAAGAAGCAAAGTAAGAGTTGTTGTGAAATTTGCCAGATGTAATTTGTTCGATCTAATTCTGTCTGCAGTACTTGCAAGTACTCCCCTTTGTTTCCTTCGTACGTTCAATTTTATCGAAACACCGTAACGTTTGAAAAACATTTTACGATAAAACTGACAAACGATCGCGAGGGAAACAAAGCCCCAGTGTCGGTCGACAGTGAGAAATACACTGTACACCGGATTTCCGGATTAGACGACTCCTATTCGAAATTCCACGTATTAGATGAGCGAGCAAATGATTCACGCCGAATGCTTTCGCGGAAAGGAATCTTTCGTCCTTTTCATTCCATTAGCCGTCCCTTGGTCCGCGTTGCCGGGAATTAATTCGTTTGCGGGCACGATTCAATTTCATCCGAGGAGCTACGAGCAGCTTAACAGAACGAAGCGAACGGTTGTCTAAAAATCCGACTCGACCGATTCCTTTCCTTGCTACTTGCCGGACAATAAAGGATGATAATGTTCACGTGCATGAACGCCGAGCGAACTTTCGTTTTAATTCCTCAAGGGATTCCACTTATTAATCATAATCCCTCGCCTCCCCTCCTCCTCCCACTTCGATTTGTCAATGGCTGCATCCTCGTCGATGGCAGCGTTATCGCTTCGAAACACACCGCCGATATATTTCACCTGATTTGATTCCTACGAATGAATTACGCGAAACATTTACTCGTTCGTTTAAAGAGCAGGCGAGCCTGCGCTCCGAAACTAGAGCGTGTCGCATATTATTGTTATTACGCTGTTCGTGTGCAAGGAAATAAAAATAAAGTGATATAATCCACTGCCTTGTAGATTTGTTAGAGAGACCGTCTGATAATTCATTTATGTTTCGTATTATCAAGTTGATACAACTTGACCGATTTCACAGAGTATTTTAATATACTCTCTGACGGATAAACTGCCTAACATTTTATTCCATTTATTGTTCATTGTCACGAGATTGAAAGAATTCTGGAATTCCATCTTCAAATTACGCGCGTTTGAAATTTACAGAATATTTAATGGTGCCTTTGTCATTAAAAAAAACAAAAAAAAAAAAAAAAACAAAAAACCGTACTCGTGAAATAAATGATATCGGTCAATCACAGGCGAGGAATATTTCAAAAGACGCGCGCCCGAATAATTTTGGCAAATTAAAGCGGGCATTTCGGAAGGCAGAGGGCGTGTTCCTCGAACACGTTCGTTCGTCGTCGATCGTTAATCGGATTTTATTTCGAATTTCCGGAACGAGCAGTTCATATTGTAATTCTTCGTAATCGCCGTAATAACATTGTTTTCGAGGATTATGTGTCATTGGCAGCGCATTACCGTGAAATCATTGTTAATTGAAGGCGAACAAAATTACTGCCGTTTACAGTGCGCGATATTTCAACTTAAATATTTCACGTTTATTCAGCGCCCCGTTGTAATAAGTGTAATAATTTCAGTCTGAATACCGGTTTGTATTAATTAATAAAACGCACTTGTCATGGATTTAAGGATTATTGAAAATAAAGTACAGTTTGCGCCGGTGCTTGTTAATGTTTGAAGGGAAATACGTCGAGAATTACATTGAAACATTGAAATTAGCATTCTATTTCTAATGACTTTCATTGTATTGTAATTGCCACAGATTAAGGATTATTAAGGAGAATAAAGCACACTTTGCTTTGCCGATGCTTGTTGAATATATTCGGAAAGGAATATTTTGAATACCACCGTCGTTACAACGTATTGAAATTTGCACTTCTGTTTCTAATGATTTCCATTTTGTTGCATTAACGGAGAGATTTCTCAACTGCGAATAGAAAAGATTCAGAGTACCTTGAAACGTCAGTGTCTGATAAGAAAAGAAAAGAAGTTTCACCTACCAGTGTATTAAAATTAAAAAAAACATTAGATTCGACCGATTTTCCATCGAACAGTTGTCTTCGTGTTTACGTGCCGCGCTGCTTTTCGGCTTACTCGTACAGGAGAGAGAAAACGAAGGAAACGCTAGCTGATCGTATTGACAATCGAGTCCTCGGCTCCGTCGGTATGGGCGAGTCGGACGATTCCGCTTTTGGGAAATGAAAGATTGCTGCGAACATTCAATTTCATAGACGTTGTCTTATGACGGTGGACCGACACAAAGGAGAAGATGTTTCTATCTGTGCCCGCGTTTTTCAAACGCGTTTGACGAACACTGATATTGACAGGTATGAAATAAACATCGGGCTGAAGGCGCAGCAGTCTCAGCTGCCGGGCGAAACCGACGGAGAAACTACAGCGAAATATTCAATCTGCGAAGGGATCTGCTGCGTTATGGTCCATCGATTTTGTTATCCAAACATGGCGTCTCTCTCTCTCTCTCTCTCTCTCTCTCTCACTTTTTCTCTCTGTTCGATCGGCAGTTGCAACGCGCGCCGTCGCGTAGCGGCGATACAACACTTTAAGAACGAAGGTCCCGTTTTATTTCAGGCACGTACATAACTGGTCCTGGTTATTGTGCTGCCACGGGAAAGTGCCTTTTTCAAGCGAAACAGACGGATACCTCGGTTCCTCCCTATTGCTGGCCACCGCACACGTCCCCTTTCTATTCGCTGGCTGGCTGATGAAAGGGATGAAAACCTGGGGAGAGAGAAAAAAAAACACAACAACAACACGAAAGACGCTCTCGTGCATGAAAAAAGTAAACTATTTTTCCCCTTCTCCCAGTTCGTGTTTTCTCTTGCATCCGTTTCGCGCGTTGTTCCTGTCTTCCTTTTCTCCCCTCGTCTCTTCTTCTCCCTCCTTTTGTTCTCCACGTTTCCCGGCGATTCACCCGCCGGACGAGCTGTGTCGCTAATACATCGGAATCTTTAATGCAGCTTTAATCGACGAAAAGATGACTCCTCCCTCTAGTTTCGAGGATTAATGGACGAAGCTGCAATGGCTTTTGTGGACAATTTTTAGCCTCGGACAGAGACTCGAGAGAATCGAGTTGAAAAGTAGGGGCATTCCTTTATCAGAGAAAAGTCGCTCCATGTACAATCCTGTTCTGTACGTTGATTCGTAGCGGTTGTCTCGAAGCTTGTTGTGGAAAGCAAGGTTTCCTTTCTTTCTTTTTTTTTTTTTT
>CAJDYZ010011837.1:35798-49496 GCA_903986555.1 Heterotrigona itama
AGACGAATAAAAGCTTTATCAGTAGAGCTTAAAACATATCGAGCTTTAACAGTTTTATGAAATTGTATTAAAGTTATATTAAATTTAGAATTCAAATATGAGAATTAAATATTATTTATGAAAATATAATAAAATATAATAAAATAAAATTAAATATTATTTATAATTGTAACAACTACACTTATCATCATTAGCAGTATATTATTAACCCTAATTAAAATTCTCATATTCATAGCAATGAAGTCAGATGATATCATTAGAATAAAAAAACAAGATGTACAAGAAAACCTATCCTGAACTAATAAATAAAACACAGACAAGAAAATGTTACTACTCACAGTTACAATAAATAACTGTGGTCACTATGCTCGTCAAAAATTCTACGTAATACAACCAGTCACTTGTGTCGATTCAGACCTTTTATCCTACGACATGATTAAGTGACCAGAGGAACAGAAAAGCGACTCACGATTAGATGTGAAGATCGTTGTCATGATCGTTTTGGTTTAAAAAAAAAATCATTGTGAAATCTATCATCAAATAAGAATCGTCGACTCCCAAAAGAAATCTGTAACAAAATATAGAGTACTATAATTTATTCTATTGTTAAATATAGTGTTAATTATTCGAAAATTTGAAATAATAAAAGATAGATCCTTATTAAACGGATAGATTCTTATTAAAAATTTTAATAGTAATACTCAATTTCAAGAATCAAAAACTTAAACTTATGAAATTTTCAATTAAATTCTATTTTTTATTTAATAATAATTTATATAAAATACACGGTACAGAATTAATTAGAAATATAAAATATAAAGTTACGTACATTCTTGGCTTTTGATGCACCATTATATTCTTTCCAGGGAACAAGAAGAAGAAGTTGTGAAAAATCTGTAATAAATTGTGCGACATCATAATATATTCTTATGAATACGCAAAGAAAATAAATTGAAATATAATATATAAAGATACTTACATTTTTGAATTCCAAGATAGATTGTATCTTCTTGCGAAGCCTGCGATTTTACTACCGAAAGCGAATATTTAAAAAAAAAGGAAGGAAAATAAAAAACTATTAACGCGTCCGTTTAAGTAATAATCGGCGAACTCACTGACTCTAATTTCGCGAACTATTATGCTCTAAGAAATATTGAAAATTATACGACGGAACAAACACTGACTCTACCAACCGCATTGTGCACGGTCAGAAAAATTCTCTGAAAGAAAAACTTTATTATAAAGTAGGAAATAAATAGAATGTTTGTTTAAAGAAAATACTGCTTTTCCAAAATTATCAACCAAGAATTATCATATTAAAATTATGAAATATTTCATTAATATATTTATGGAGTATCTTTGAATGTCTACCACTGGAGATCAAATATACCGACTTTAAACAAATCAAATATGGCGCACTTTTATTGTATGCGCAGTATTCAAACAACGCGATGCGCAGAACACAATCGAACTTTATTTAAGAATGTATATTTCCGAAAATTATTTAAGAATGTATATGAATTGAATATCAAAAATAAATGTTTACAACCAACAAAATGAGAAAATGAATGTGTAGATACGGCTACCTTTGTTAAAATAAGTCAAATGTTACTGTAACTGTACAAAAGATTTCATATCGTTAATCGTGGCGTCCACTATTTCAAAGTTTCTTCCGCAACCAACCAATAATCTGTGCAAAACAGAAACCAAAACCTTCAAATAAATGTATGAAAGAAACGAATTATATAAGAATGAAACAATGATCAAAGTCAAATATCATTTTGGAAGTTCATAATACGAGTTGCCAGTGAAAGTGGCAACTAAAAAGATTACAGAAAAAAATGTATTTTAATTTCAAATTACAACAATATTCAACAAAATTATTAAATATAAACGTACATTAATTAAACGGAGTGTGAATATACAAACGATGAAAGTGACGATGAAAGATATTACACAATTAATATAGACACATGCGACATAGAATTTCACACCACAACGTTCGACACTTAACTAACCCCCTTGCGCAACAAGTTCGCGCCGCAAATTAATTTGTTGGGGTGGGGGTTCAAGCGTTGATTTATGTTTTTAAAAATGAGCATATGCTTATGCATGAATGTCTGTAGCATTATTGACACTATGAATATATTATGTATTACATCAATCATTTTAAATTTTATGAAAACTCTGCGTCTCATTACAATGCGAATGCAAAATAGCACGCATAATACATACATAAATATTTTTTATAATAAATGATCAAATATTTTCGTAGGTTATCGTATTCATGGAATACATGTATTCATTTCTAACTAACATCGGTAATTAAATTGAAAATATGTATGTAAATATTTCTTTAAATAATGCTCACTATTCTAGATCTAAACATAAATCGTAAAAAAACAAAGTAAGAGTATTGTTTTTACCTGACAACTTATGGATGATGCTTCTCTTTGCTGTTTCCCGCCAGAAACTAATACTTTTACGTTACATTATAGACAGATTATGGATCGATTGCGAGGAATATGACATTTGAGAATCGCAATAACTAATTACGTATTTCCACCATTTCAGTGACGCTGTAATCTTGTGTGAAAATATTTAACTTAAAACAAAAAATAAAAACTTTTTAATTCTCCTTATCTACTTTATACATATAATTCTTATCTTCACCACAGCAAATTAAGAAACACTCTGACTTTCTTCGAAGTCAGTATTTCAGGAAACGAAATCTCATATGATGTCACATCTATTTTATTTTAGTCAATGATCACACGATGCAAAATTCTTTCCTGATGTTCATGATTGAAATAAATAACATTCTTTTTTCTCAAAATGTAGTGTGTGTATTTCTACACACTTCTTCTCTGATCTTATTGATTTACATCTTCTGATCTTACACATTTCAATTTGTTATAATTTTAACGTAGGAAATTCTATGTCTTAAACAATTGTATGTCTTAAAATTATACCAAATAATGGATTAAGAAAGATACATAAGATAATATAATATAAATAATGTTTATTAAAGCATAGTTTTTGTCTTTTCTATTGATACAATACAGTTTTCCATTGATTCTTGATTCTTCAAGATGTTTGCTTTATTTTCACGTTGGTTAGACATTAATGTATAAGTAATTGTATCTATGAAAGACACATAAATTCGCCGAGAAATGCAATAATAACAAATGTAACATAATGTTAAAAATAACATTGTTCCAGAAATGATGACCCTGTGAATATAGTCTTTTATCAGTAAAATATTATTTAATATGTAGTATTATATTAAAGGAACATTAAACTTACGTTAAGAGCAGAGAATTAAAATCAGCCTCATTACAACAAACATTATTACCGCAACAATATTGCTGTGGGTCACACAGACCCCAAATGCAATAAGGTGAGCTCTGAAACAATATAAAATATATTTTTTAATATTTTCATATGATTTAATATTTATACATTAAAAACTACTTTAAAAACGCCAATTATTGTCTTAGTTTTCAATAAAACACATAATAATAAATATAAAAGCTTAATATTACCATTGACAGAAATAAACGTTAAAAAATTATTGGAACAGCTATATTCTACACAATGAACTAGCTGTCAAAACATGAACATAGACTATAAAATATTAGATGTACTATCCATAGGAAAATTAAAGGCTGTCTCCAATTAACACAATACGACTTAACGATTTTTGATGTACGAACGAAAAGCTCCACAGCCCAAAGAAACGTATGTACATTTAGGAAAGCATACATGTGTACTCAGCATTCGAAATAATCTTACAATTGTATATGTCCATTCCATAAAATTAAAGATTTAAACGTTTCACTTTAAACGTTTCACATATAACAATTGTACAAAAATGACAATGAATCCGGCTACAAAGCAAAAAATTGCAATTATTTTAAACGTGAGCAAAACTGTATTTCATTGGGGATTTATTCCTGCTATATTATTTTTAGGTTAGTTTTTCTTCTCTCATTTAATAATCTCAAATTATTAGTTATATCAAATTATAATTTAATGAAAGCGAATTTATAGTTTTTTAATAAATTTAATTTGTGTCAAGTACACAAGTCACTGACAAATTAACTGGATTTTTAGGATTTAGAAAAGGTGCTGATCCAGGCATGCCTCAATTATCACTTATAAAGTAAGTTTTTATATAAATTATATATAAATTATATTATAAATTCTGGTAACAATTGAACATGGATAATTTTGTATTTCAGCTTATTATGGCAATAAAAATAGCTGCTTCAATGTTTTATCTTATTTATGAAGATATTTTCATTTCTTTATTTCCATTAAATTCAATGTATATTTATTTATGTACTAATTGTTACAGCTAAAATTATTAATAGGAGAATGCTACTTTAATGTTGAGTTGAACAAAATAAAAATTTGAATTACAATGTACCTATTATATAATGAAAAATAAAAGAAGAGCAGGATTATATACAGAAGTATTTTTTGTTATACACATAAATTTGCTGTTCTCTGTAGCATTTTAATTTAATGTACAAAAGTATTTTTTACTTTTAGCTAAACTATATTTTTAATCCATTTTATTTATATGCTAAAGACTAAAAGTTAATTAAAGTTTTAATGAAATCTAAATACCTTTTAAATGAGTTTTAAAAGGTATTTGTTCCTAAATTAGAAACACGTGCTTTTTGAAAAATTTATACATTATTTATACATTAAATAAATGATGTATTAAATATTTTAGTCTTTTTCATTATTATTTTAAATTGTATCCTTACATTATTATTTTAATTGTATCCTTAAATTGTATCCTTACATTATTATTTTAATTGTATCCTTAAATTGTATCCTTATTCTTATTTAATCCATTTAAAAATGTAATTAGATGAAACAGCAGTAATATAGATGAAACTTATAAATGTAAATGTTAATAATTACAAATTAAATTACACAGAAAATACAATTAACAATTAATTAAGATTTTTATAGACTAATTTTTCGTAATCAATACATCCACATTTTAAAATAAAAAATACTATCGCGTATTACAATTATTGAAAATGTCTTTATTTCCAATATTTTTAATTTTGAGTTAGAAACGTACGTTCCTAAGATATTAACAACGACAGATGAAATAAATTTGATTAAAATTGGAAGAATAATAATAAGTCTGATTGCGAAAGAAATAAATCTTAAATGTCGAATATATTGTTTCGTTGGTAACAGTGACACCTAACCTGTCAGAAGTAAAGTAGCAGATTGGAACTGTAGTCAGTTTTAGGCACATAGATACAACATTTTAGATTCGCGGTTTTACTGTGCTCGTCATCGTATAGAGCACAGAAGTAACAAGCGGATACAGTGTAAATTTCTCGTTGAAGCGTATGTAGAACGAAGTATTAGTGATCGTTAAAGATAGCCACCACGTTTTCACGAGAACTCCCTTGTCTAACCCTGCCTGTTATGCGGTGGTGAACGTCGACAGGTGAGTGCGCGCTTTTTGTCTCACGATATTTCCCTCGTTCTATCAACGAAAGAAAATATTTTTTTACGGCAACCGGGCTGTGATGGTGTTATTTCTATCAATTGCTCTTTATGGATCTTTACTAGTGACGGATGGTAGTGTTATAACACGAAGATTTGTGATGTTCTGAAGTTTCCTGACGAAAAATTCGAACTACTGCTAACGATGTGCATCCTGATGTAACTACATCGGTATGGATCTCCTGATTACCGACTAACCTTTCTTGTGCTCAAATATATTTTTTTTCCCCCATAAATATCTTCATCCAATTGCATTTACGATCACTTTTCTTTGATAGTTCCTCGTAAGCGCACAAAGATTTATTTATAGTTTCACAAACGATTTTAACAGTTCCAAATGTGCACGCAAGCAAATAAATTGTGATATTGAGATTTTGGAATAATCAATCACCAATTGATATCGTTAGATAGTAATATATTTGAAAATTAAATCCATTGAATGTGTTGTTTCCTGTTTTAATTATTATTATTATCACTATCGTCATCGTTATTATCATTATCACCATCAGTATTATCCTCACTTGTATCCTAAAGTTATTCTAATAAAATCAGTATTCTACATTTACCTGTATGAAAGTAAAATTTTATTACTCATTATTTGATATTTACACCTCATTTGCACATTTCCCCTTGTACAATTTATTCTGTACTACATAACAAATCCTTTTGTATTTTTTCTTCAGAAATTATTGTAGACAGTAGTAAAAGTGACGCTCACTCGACAAGCGTATAAAAATAGGATGTCAGGGCATAGAGGCGGAGGAGGAGCTGGGAGTCATCAAGGAGGCCCAGCAGGCCTTAAACAAATAGATTTAGATCAAATTTGGGGAGATCTTCGTGAGGGTATTGAACAAGTTTATAACAGGCAATGTATGTCTAAACCAAGATATATAGAGTTGTACACGTATCCTTTATAATTAAAAAATTAAACAACAAAAATAAAAAGAAAAGAAGTCAGAATAAAATAAACAAACAAATAATTGTCTATGTTCTATTAATTTCCTTATTATGTAACTTGTCAGACATGTATATAATTATTGCACAAGCGTTCATCAACAATTAACTAGAACATCGACCAAAAGTAAGAAAGGACAAATTTCTCAAGGAGGTGCACAGTTAGTTGGGTTGGAGTTATATAAACGTTTACGTGATTTTCTTAGAAATTATCTTATAAGTTTATTAAAGGTGATCTTTTTGTTTTGCTGATTATTATTCTTAATTAATTCAAATTTAAAATGGTTTGATATTTTAATTTGATACTTTTTATATAGCATGGAATTGACTTGATGGATGAAGATGTATTACAATTCTATACAAGACAATGGGAAGAATATCAATTTAGTAGTAAAGTTTTGAATGGTGTATGCTCATATCTGAATCGACATTGGGTACGTAGAGAATGTGAAGAAGGTCGTAAAGGAATTTATGAAGTTTATCAATCAGCTTTGGTTACATGGCGAGATAACTTATTCAAGCATTTAAATAGACAAGTAAGTAATTTAGTGAACAAAAGTATAAGAAAACAATTAAAAAGCCAGGATGAATAACATTATAATATATATGTATATATATATAGGTTACTAATGCAGTACTTAAATTAATTGAAAGAGAACGCAATGGGGAAACAATAAATACACGTTTAGTCAGTGGTGTAATCAATTGTTATGTAGAATTAGGATTGAATGAGGAAGATCCTGGTGCTAAAGGACAAAATCTTACTGTTTACAAAGATTCTTTTGAAAACATCTTCCTTGAAGATACAGAAAGGTTCTACACTCGAGAAAGTTCAGAGTTCCTCAGACAAAACCCAGTTACAGAATATATGAAAAAGGTTTTGAAATTAATTTTTGCTAAATTATTATATTTTTTGTAAAAATACTATTCATAAATTATTTTTATTATAGGCAGAACAAAGGTTATTGGAAGAACAAAAGCGAGTTCAGGTATATTTGCATCAAACAACCCATGACAGATTAGCAAAAACATGTGAAAGGGTGTTAATCGAAAAACATTTGGATATTTTTCATTCTGAATTCCAAAATCTCTTGGATGATGACAAAAACACAGATTTAGGTCGGATGTATCAGTTAGTGGCAAGAATTCCAAATGGTCTTGGAGAATTACGAAATCTTTTAGAAGGTCATATAGCTAATCAAGGACTTGGAGCTATCGATAAATGCGGTGATTCTGCAGCTAATGTAAGTTTGTTAATAGTACAAAATAACTGTAACTTGACTTTATGCAAAAATATGACCCTTTTTATAGGATCCAAAAGTTTATGTAAACACTATTTTGGAGGTTCATAAAAAATACAATGCTTTAGTACTTGTTGCATTTAATAATGACAGTGGTTTTGTGGCAGCTCTTGATAAGGCTTGTGGAAGATTCATTAATAGCAATTCGGTAACTAGAGCAGCAAATAGCAGCAGCAAATCGCCAGAATTATTGGCAAAATATTGTGACTTATTGTTAAAGAAGAGTAGTAAAAATCCTGAAGAAGCTGAACTTGAAGATACATTAAATCAAGTTGTGAGTAAAAATGAAATGAACACAATACAAACGGATTTTTGTTTATCAGAAATATTATTCTTCTTTCAATCATAGATGGTGGTATTTAAATATATAGAAGACAAAGATGTATTTCAGAAATTCTATAGTAAAATGTTGGCAAAACGATTGGTACAACATATGTCTGCTAGTGATGATGCAGAAGCTTCTATGATTTCTAAATTAAAACAAGCTTGTGGTTTTGAATATACTTCGAAATTGCAACGAATGTTCCAGGTACTGTATTATGCTATGATGTTCTTTTTTTTTTTAATTTTTATTAATTATATTTCACATGTTTTCCTTAAATTATTTTTGCAGATGATTATTTTTATATTATCTACTAATACTTGTCAAAATTATATAACATTATAATTGTAGCAGTCTGTTCACAGGATATTGGAGTCTCTAAAGATTTAAATGAACAATTTAGAAGGCATTTGACAAATTCTGCTGAACCGCTGGATATAGATTTTAATATACAAGTGCTATCTTCTGGTTCCTGGCCATTTCAACAATCTTTTACATTTTCATTACCAACAGAGGTAAATAGAATTGAACAATTCATTTGAAGAATAATACTATGATTTAAACATTATTTTTGCATTACAGCTAGAGAGATCTGTACATAGATTCACCACTTTCTATAGTTCACAGCATAGTGGAAGAAAGTTGAATTGGTTGTACAATATGTCTAAAGGAGAATTACATACAAATTGTTTTAAAAACAGGTTATAAAATATTAACATATATACATATAATAAAATTTACAACATATTAACATATAATAAAATTTAAATTCAAATAAATATTTTGTGTCAATTATGAATGAAATTTCATTCTTTTATTGCAGATATACATTGCAAGCATCTACTTTTCAAATGGCTGTATTGTTACAATATAATGGATCCACAATGTGGACAATACAACAGTTACATGATGCGACTCAAATAAAAATGGATTTTTTACTTCAGGTAACATCAAAATTAATAAAATATAAAATAGAATCTAGATAATATATTCAATGTTACAGGTTATTCAAATACTCTTAAAAGCCAAACTATTAACAGCAACTACTGATGACGAAACTGAATTGACGCCACAGTCAACAGTGGAACTTTTTACAGGATATAAAAAGTAGGTTTATTTAATTGTATCTTGCTTTATCAGAAATTATATTAGTATATTATTTTTATGACAGCAAGAAGCTAAGGGTAAATATTAATATACCAATGAAAACGGAATTGAAAATTGAACAGGAAACAACTCAAAAAAATATAGAAGAAGATAGAAAGCTCTTAATTCAGGCAGCTATTGTTAGGATTATGAAAATGAGGAAAGTACTAAAACATCAGCAATTGGTAGCTGAAGTATTGAATCAATTAAGCTCTAGGTTCAAACCAAGAGTACATGTTATTAAGGTACGTATGAACTTCACTATTTTTTAAGACATTCTCATATATGCAAATTTGTTATGTATATTTTTCTTATATTAATTCATCATAACATGATATCGATGAATAAAAATGTTGCAAATAAGATCGAATGAAAACAATATAATCTTAATACGAGATGATTCTGCTTTTTCAGAAATGTATAGATATTTTAATTGAGAAAGAATATCTGGAGCGCACAGAGGGTCAAAAGGACACTTATAGCTACCTGGCATGATCAAGTTGATTTATGACAACGATACAGCAGCAACCATACACGCGAACGAAAGATGACTGTCGAATGCTAGATATTGTCACAATATTTATTTAAGTGTCGAATTGCTAGATATTGTCACAATATTTATTTAAGTCTCAAATTTGAATCTCATACATTCTCCTTGTACATGGATGTCCTTGTACCATGTTGTCCCTCTGGTCGCATTTAGAGTCTGGTTTTTATAATATGTTAATAAAATCATTTCATAGTCAAGCTGCTAGATGTATTACTGTCTATGCTGCCTTTGACGTGAATTTAAATATTACTGGTTTTTGATACGATATCGTGTTGTGAAGCGAAAAATGCACGAATCTAACTTTTATATTCACAACATTATAAAGAACAGTAAAACAACTATGTTTTCACAATTATGGACTCATAAAAAATAAATCAAAAAAGAAAAAAAATAAAAAAATTTAGAATTAAGCGTGGTAAGAGTAAAATAAATAAAATACTTTTGAATAAAATAATGTTTCAGGACACATTATAAAATATGTATTAACAAATGAGGCTGGACATGTACTATTTCTTTTTATTATTATTATTTTTTTCTGTTTTTCTTCAAATAATATAAAATGCGTTATTCGTGTATAATTTTTATGAATTTCAAAAGTAAAAGAGAAATGTAATTTCATTAATTATCTATATTTTACATGAATTTAAATATAAAAATAATAATGCATTTTAATGCAACGGTTAAGAATTACTTGTATGACGAAAAAAGTTTTATACCAGTGAATAAAAAAGTTTACCCTAATAATATGAAAGTTGATCTGTTTTCGTAAGTAGTATACTCACATTTAGGTAAATTTTTATTAAGATTCATAAAATTTGAAAACTTGTATAATTACATTCACAGCTACTTTATAGTAAATAATCGAAAATGATGTCTTATATGAAGATTTTCAAAAGAAATGTACATTGTGTTATATTATATAAAAAATATTTTTCTTTCATTTTTTCGTAATTGGTGATATCTTATAGCACGAATTATTCAAATATTTTATTAAACATTATACTTTTTAGAATTTAAAAAAATTGGATGTTCAAAGTGCAATATAAAATAATGCGGAAATCTGTGGTATAATATGATTTTAAATATAAATTTAAGCGATTTCAATATGAAAATTGTTAATGTATCAATGATTTTAATTTTAATAAGAATAGTAAATTTCGATGTACACATATATATGAAGCTGAGTTGTAAAACTCAATGTGTAAAAGGGTTATAAGATAAGAATTTTAAAACGAAACGTTATTGTAATTATAAAAAGAAGAGGGACATCAAAAAGGGGAGAAGAGAGAGTTATAATAAAGCATTTGAGAATAGCATCTTCGCATTAAAAGAGAGAGAGAGTGAGAGAACGAGTGAAAGAGAGAGAAAGAGAAAGAAAACAATTAATTTAATATATTTTATTAAACAAAACATACTAAGGATCTAAATAGTAAAACACTAAAACATTATTCAAATTAGATTATGCAGAAATGGTTAAACGGAAAATAAAAGTACATATATCATCTCCGTTCACTTTTTTGTTACACTTGACATTATTTAACTAATTTCAAGTGATAGTATTTAGAAGACATCAAGCTTTTTATAAGCGTAGAAAATATGCGACAGTGCGTATATTGTTTAAGTGAGGATGAAAATGAAATCTGTAAAAATCATTTGATAAAAAATAATCAGTGTTTTCTGGAACGTTTGAACATTAAACTTTAAAATGAATGCAATTAATTTCGTTAATTTTTATATTACGTATTAACCGGGATTCATCATTTTTAATCAAATTCTTTATGCACAAAATAAAGCTTGAATGTAAATAAATTGAGTGAGTTGAAAATTATGTTGAATAAAATTAATTCAGTTTTTACATCTTTGTATGATGATTATATTACATTATGTTTTGAAAATGTTAAACAAAAATATTGATACACATGATTTTTTTATAGAAACTCATGATTTTCATAGTTCATTTCCATTAATATTTTACAAATTATTTATTATTTATATTATTACATAGGCTGAGAATTAAAACAAAAAGAAAGACATTGAAATAAATCATCAAGCTTAGATTACTAAATTTTCAAATTTCATAATATATGACAGGTAATATATTAAAGAACGCAAATTCACATAAAAAATATTAAGAATTATATCATGTAATATAAAATTGTATAATATTTATGGCTATGAAATGAAATTATTCCATTTTTTGCAATGTATGAATTAGTAATCATTTAATAAATGTTTTATATGCAATATATCATAAATTTTCAGGTTTTTGATCCAGCAATCTTGAAAAATCTTCTTTTGTTAATTTTAGTTGTCCAACTGCCAGTAAGCATGCCTTGTATGTGTGTATATATATATATATATGTATATATATATATTATATATTATATATATAGATTATAACAGATAAAATAAATATATATCAAATGTTTTAATATTTTGTATATATAATTTTATATAAAAGAGAAAAAATATATACATACATTTTGCTTCTTTAAGTTATGAACAATTAACATTTGTTTTTTAAACACTTGTATTAATTCAGAAAGTTGCTTTCCCAAATGATTAACTGTTAATTTTTTATCTTCTTGTAACTTCCTAATTTGAGTTTTCAGTTCCTGCATAGATATTAAGTAGATAAAAATATAAAATAATACAAGTTTTTTACTACAATATATTTTTATAAACACCTTCTCCTCTATTTCGGAATACTTTAGTGCACTTTTAAGTTTATCATTATTTTCCAAAGATCTGTTTAATCTCATAATACAATTATTGGACTGTTGATTTGTTATCTTTATCTGATTTTGAAGTTTATCCAAATCCTGTTTAAAATATTCTGTGAGTAGAAAAATAATTGGGGGAGTAAAAGAGAGGAAAAAAAATATGCATACTTTCTTCAAAACTGAATTTTCTGTATTTAATGTTTGTGATTGATATTGCAATTCCTTATTACTGTTTTCTAATTTTGCAATAGTTTCTCTTAATGATTCTATTTCAGTCTTTAACTTAATTTCAACTTTCTTATTTTCAGATTCCAAATTCTTGCAAATATCACACTAAATAAATAATGCAGTCATGTAAAAATTAATCAAATAAGTACTTTCATACATACATGAATTTTTGGTACCTGTTTTTTATATTCAATTCGCATTGTTTGTAGCTCATTGTGTAATATATCTACTTTACCTTTTAAAAAATTAAAAACCGTCTGGTTTGCCAGTTTTTTTTGTTTAGAAGTTTCATCTTCACTATTCTTTTGTGGTTCTACTTTTCTAACATATATATAAGTAATGTTAAAATCATATACTCCAATTATTGTAAAATATAATACAATAATCCAAAATTAAAATACATTTGCTATAATTTTTTATTATGTACGTCGAAATATACTTATTAAAAATAAATATAATTATATTTTTTCCTTACAATTTCAAAGTAGAGGATTGATCGAAAATATGTGGTAAAGATGAATTTCGTTTAACTGACACTTGAAAATCATTTCCATTTTGCATTTCTATACTATTTAAATAGGCTGTTTTTTCTTCACATTTCGTCACATTTATAGAATGTTTCCTCGAATTATTTAGACATTCATTGTTATAAGTGTTAACAACAGAATCTATTTTTGTTATCAAATTATTTGCTTTATGCTCAAGTTCTTTATTTAATCGATGAAATCTTTTTTCTTCAAATAATAAATCTTCAGTCATCTTTCTATATGATTACATAAAAAAATGTTCTGTTTTATTACTATCACTATATACTTTCATTGCTATATTCTGTACAATAACTTAACATCTATTCGATCAAACATTTATTTGTATTTATTTCCAACCCCTCCCTTCCTTTCCCTCTCGAGTTGCTGTGATGTGTGTGTGTGT
>CAJDYZ010011837.1:49536-71387 GCA_903986555.1 Heterotrigona itama
TATATAATACGCAAGAGGCGGTAGTTTTTCGTTTTCAAACATATGATAGTTTTTCATCAAAGTTAAATGATACAAAAACATATTGCATGTGAAGTATCGATATTGCATGTACATTTAAAAATTTATAATAAACAGAAATGACAGCACGTGCAATTTTACAAGGTACAATGTTTAAAATACTTTAAATATTTTTAATAAAAATTTCGCGGTCTTTTATAATATGATTCATATATATATAATATGTATATAAAATTCTTCATTTTTGTAAATGGATAATTTTTTATGATAATTAATATCTCAAGCAATGTTAATATTATTAATTATGTTTTTATAGTCTTTGATCAGTACCAAAAGGCTCGTCTATTTTTTGTTCAATCCATTGCTGATTTTTCTTCAAAAACAAATACTATAGAATGTTTAGAAGCTGCTGGAGTTTTGGATCTCATAAACCCTTTACTAACAGATCCAATACCATCTATTCAACATACTGCTGCAATTGCATTAGGAAAAATTACAAATAATAGTCATAGATTGGCACAAGCTGTTATAAGAATGGATATTTTACCTCAATTATTGAAGAATATTACTAAACAAAATGTATGAATGTAAGCATTTTAGCTATGGAAAACTGTATTTTTTTTTTTTAATAGAAATTTTTATATTTTAAAATATAATAAATAAATAATGGAGACATATTGAAATATATTTGTTATAGAAATTTTATAAAAAAGCAGCCCTATTTGTTTTACGAGCAATTGCTAGACATTCCCCAGAATTAGCATCTATGGTGATTCAAAGCAATGGATTGGATACTATAATAATCTGTTTAGAAGATTTTGATTCTGGTGTTAAAGAAGCTGCTGCTTGGGCATTGGGATATATTGCTAGGCATAACAAGAGTTTAGCTCAAATCATAGTTGATGCAGGTACCTTATTCTATTAATTATCTGTATTTTAGTAGATTGTACATCAACTATATTATTTATAGGAGCTGTTCCACTTTTGGTTTTGGCCTTGCAAGAACCTGAATTATGTCTAAAACAAATTAGTGCATCTGCTTTATTTGATATAAGCAAACATAATACTGAACTTGCAGAAATTGTTGTTGATGCAGGAGTCATTCCTTTTCTTGCAAAGGCATTATCTAATCCTGATACTAAATTAAAGGTGACATAAAGCATTATATAGTATGATTTTATAATATAATATTTTGCTTATTAATAATGTACACAGCGTCAAGTTCTTTTGGTACTAAGCAGTATAGCAAAACACTCTGTACACTTAGCAGAATCTATCATTGAAGCTGATATTTTTCCTGATATTCTTGTACACATGGCACATCCTGATGAATGTATTGTTAAAGCTGCTGCAATGTTAACCAGAGAAATTTGTAAACATACATTAGAGGTAATAAAATCAAACTTTAATTTATTTTGAATGTGTTACATTATACAGTTATAATTACATTTTTTTCAGATGGCCCAACTTATTGTGAATATTGGTGGTATTGGTGCACTTGTTGAATTAATTAGTACCTCAAAGTTAACAGTCAAATTACCAGCAATAATGGCAATTGGATATATTGCCGGACATTTAGATCAGTTAGCTATTGCAGTTATAGGATCTAAAGTATGATATTTCAATATACTTGTTATGATACTATAATAAAAGCAGTTGAGAGCAAATATTTTATTATAGGGAGTTGTGCACTTATCTGCTATATTACTTGAAGAAACTGATGATCATATACTTGCTGTTACTGTATGGGCAATTGGACAAATTGGAAAACATACATCAGAACATGCAAAAGCAGTTGCAGTTGCAAACATTCTACCAAAATTATTACAAGTATGTTAGACTTGCTTTTTTAAATTGCTACTATGTTGTTTATTGTTCATCATTATTATTTTATAGTTTATTTTTAGCTTTACAATAATCCAAATAGTTCAGAAGATCTTAAAGCAAAATGTAATACAGCACTGAAACAGATATTACAAAAATGCATGTATATTGAAGCTTTAGAACCTTTATTGCATGAGTCACCACCTAATATTCTAAAATATGTACTTGGACAATTCAGTAAGGTAAGGAACACAATTTTATGTTACATGTAACTCTTTACTTTTTTGTACATAATCTCTATAAATTGTACACAAGATGTACAAATTGAAACATAACAGTACAATAATTGAAATAGTATTTTTATTTATAATTTTCAATTAAAACAAAACATTTATTTTATAATTTATCATATCTATACAATAAGATAAATTATATCACATATGATAAAATTTACCTAAATGATAGAGTTTGTTATCACATAAATTTATTATTTAATAATAACTTTATCTCTTTTATTTAATCACATAATAAACATATACATGTATTATATACACATGGACCATTATCAAGTTATTTGAAATTGCTTTACTGAAAAATTAGTCAAGCAATTGTAATGGTTTATTCTTATCACATACAAACTATTATCCCATAAATAGTACTTTAACAATTAAAATCGCCATTTTATGACATTATCTTGACCTTGTACAATGTAATTTTATACTTTAACTCTTTCAAAATTACATAAGATATAACTTTGATCTCTTAACATGGTATGAAATGTCACATACTTGTATTTAAAAGTAACAGTTCCGATATGCTGTATATCATTGCATTTGTCCGATATTTGATTGATAGAAAGTGAAGAAATTGACAATGGCGTAATTTTAACTATTTTTATTTTTAATGCTTGTCCATAAATATTATGGCACATACTATACTCTGAAAAGCACATTTCTCAGTCTTACGACAATAAATGGTTCGACTAAAATACAAGAACGATTGAATTGTTAAGTGCTTATATAAAAATTTTAATTGCAATTTTAAATATTTGAACATATTTTTTGTTAAGTTATATTACTTGCATTTGTTATATTATATATTTGTATGAATTTTCTAATGGCAGTATTTGATATAAAGAGACCAGTAATATAAAAATTGTAAATATAAATAACAAAAAATTGTTATTAAAGTTGCATCTCGAAAAAGTTGGCTACTGTTAATTTTTACTGAAACTGCATTATTAGTTTTTTATATACAGAAGAAATAAAACGTATCATATATATGATCGGCAGTATTACTTTTACTTCATTACAGATATTTTACTAATTTTTTATTGTATTGCATATCTGTTTTATTTTTCTTCCTTTGTTAAAACTAATAAAGAAAATGTATTCTGATAAAGATTGAAAAGAGATATGCATTAAAATAAACAATGGAAAATAGTTTCAATTAAGATATAATAAATTTTTACAGTCTCATAAGTTTAAAATCTTGAAAATGTCTACTTAAATTAATTTGAAATACATATAAATAGATATAATATAATAATTAGAATTTTATGATTTCACCAAAATTTTTGTTGTATGACAATATCAAAATGTAAAGCAATTAAGGCATATATTTGGTTCAGAGCATTCAATTTATCCAAGTATCTCTGAAAAATGAGAAACAAAAATAAAATTATATTATTCTATTATAATTATAATAAAAATAATTTAAAATGTAAATAAATGATTAATTGCTTTTTGTATAGTAGAAATTTAAATAATCTAAGAAAAAATCAATTTTTTATTGAAAAGAATAAAATTATGAAAATAAAATAATATATAACAATACTATAGATATAGTACAAAACATGTGTGTGATATAAAATATTCTATATTTTAATTAAAAAGTTGCTTTGTAAAAAATAGGTAAATAATAATTTGTGCTATAATTTTCATATTTATGACTTCTTAACATCATTTAAGGGACTTTATTATAAATAAATAAATTATTATTATTATTATTATAAATGGCCCTTTTAAATTCTTTATCAATTAATAATACTACAAAAGCTATTCAAATAAATTCTTTTAGTTACAAAGTACATAAAATCATGCTAGTAAGCACAAATTTATGATCTACATAGTCACCAGAGCAAACAGATCTAAACACAATATATGACAGTTGCACGTAATTTGAAGGCAAATATTTACCAAGATAATATCTTATGTAAGATAACCTTCTTTTTAACAGAAATAATTAACTAGTATAAAAATGTATTTAAAAAATTAAATTATATTAATTTTAATACTTATAATCATTAAATTGCATTTGATTTTTTTTACAAAGCAATAACAGTATTAATTCAATTGTTATCAGTACAAAAAATTAAATTTGGTCTTTTAATCCATTCATGCAATTAGATCATTCTTTTATTCATCATTATCATCATTAGGTTTAATACTAGCATAATTGTTCATATTTCTATTCACCCTTAACATTTTGAGAAAACTGCCTAACACAAGTATAGTCTTCCTGTGCCTTCTGAAGATTCCAGCATAAAGTTCTTCACGTACATCTCTTCTATCACTTACGTCAGAATCAATACTTGATACAGAAACAACAGAAGGTTTTGCAGAGACCGGTTGATGATAATTATTGGTCTCGCCAGAATTAAGAATAACACAATGTTGATTGTTTATCATGTCTATTATTAATTTTTTACTTTCTTATTTAACGTTAAATTAGAGTCCTTTATATCCACTTAAATATTAATGTCTTATACTACAATACATGGCCTGTGAAACTTCTGTAATTATACTGTACGACTCTGATAAGTTAGCTCCTTATAAATGACAGACTTTTGTGTTAATCACATCAGAAATATTTGCTAGAAATCTTAGGTATAGCACCTCTTAATACACAATACACTTTAGTTTTTGTATACAATGATATCATCTTCTTTTGTCACTCATATTCTTATATGTTTAAGGCATTTGTCTTCTCTTATTATCTTGTACTTGCAGTATTTTAAATCTTATAATAATCTTTCACCTTGATTTTTATCTTTGACATTCCATTAAATTTTTTTTCAGATTTTTTTAAAATTATTTTATTAAGATCGTTGTATTTAGAGCATTATTGATGTTTCAATCTTCTTCTTCACATTTCTTTTATATATTTCTACGTATATATTTTTAAAAACTTTTTATTATTTTATAATAAATTATTTTAAAATATTTCAAAAATTCAAAGATTTTAATTTTTGATATATAGTGATTGCTTGAGATTAAATTTTATTAAAAAATTGTATTTCGTAATAAAAGAGAATAAATAGCAATGATTCAAGTTTAATCTTGAAGGTAATTATTAAAAAAAAAAGCGATCTTAAACTTTCTTCTGTTCCCTCAGAGGTCGGTGTTTGATGCCATACTGAACCAGCTGAAAAAATTTAATAATTCGTATTGAATTATGAATAATAATAATAATGCTTATAATGATAAAAACTCATTCAAATACTAATAGAAATTTTAAGTTTAACGCGTTAAACACGTTATTCCACGACTTCGTTCTGAAATTTTGTTTTTGTAAGATATTTTTGACGACGTAGGAGGATGAAAAATGTGGACGGAATTGGCTTCGTCTATAATATGTTATGCACGATGTTATATTGTAGCAAATTTTTTTTATATCATAGAATACATTATTAAATGTTGCGAAAAATGTGCAAAAAATACAAAAATCAATTTTATATTATAGTTCATTATAATATAGGCATTAGAAATCATGAGATATTATGAAAACTATTTTTCAAATTCTGAATATCTTACTATAAACTTTATATATATGTAATATGCTGTATTAAAATTATAAGTTAATACTAACAAATAATTAAATAATAAGTTACATAGTATATACATATATAAAAAATATATATATAACCTTGTATATATAAAATATATATTTTTCTTACAAAATCACAAATTTAAAAAAGACATCTTAAATTATTTTAATTTGTTGCAAATTAAAACATTTATAAAAGTAAGTTTGCTTTAGACAATTGCATTATGTACGTTAGGTACAAAATTTTAGTCTTATTGTAAGATATATTGTAATATGCAAATCATACATTTAGTTAATAAAAATATTGATAATATTTAAAGCATTCAAATTTTTTGAAAAAGTTTTTTAACTATTTGTTATTTCTTTTAAATAGATTTTGCCTCACGATGCTAGGGCAAGAAGACTATTTGTAACATCTGGTGGTTTGAAGAAAGTCCAAGAAATTCAGACTGAGCATGGTTCAACACTTTCTGAATATATACAAATTATAAATTGCTGTTTTCCAGAAGAAATTGTCAGGTTGTGTTTCATTTCATAATGCATTTGATAATTATTTTGATTAAAGGTAATTCTAATATTGATAATATTCCAAGGATATGAGTTACATTTCTTAGGTATGTAATACGTTAAATAACAACCTATTATAACTATAACAGTAATCATGCTTTATAATTTTCAAATTGTAATGCTACTTCAGCAAAACATTTATGGGTAGTTCAAAGCATTAAATCATTTAAAAAATTATTGTCTTTTCTGACATGATTTGAAATGTTAATCAATTGTTAATCAATTGTTAATCAATTAAAATATAAATGCATGCAGAAGAGCACGTACATGTACGCACATAATGATAAGAATAGATAATTATTAAAAAAAAAACACTAGTTGCTTTTGACATAACCTTAGTAATGATTTACTTACTAAGAGAATTCAGAAACGCTACTTCTTGTAAATGTAAAAAGTATAGTCTTTTCACAGTCGTTTACACGAGCAGCGAATGCAAATAACTGTAGCCTCGTTTCTGAATCGTGTGTCTGAATTTAAATCGGACAAATAATATACGGCATGACCGCCATGTTGTCACAGCTGATTACTTTGAAAAAATATAAACTTGGATTTTAATGGATCAATAATTTTACATGAACTCGATAATTAATAACATTTTGTAGAATAATTTATAGTATTTTATCTTCATTATCGATAGTTTGATTCAATGTTAAATTAATTTTACATAGAATCATAAATTTAGTTCATCAGATTTTGTATTATTGGATCTTATCGATTTAAAAATAATTGAATGGATATTCGTTTAATAATCATTATTTATTATACGAATTACAATCGCAATAGTTTTTTGTCTCTCGTTTTACTTATAATATGCATTCTTGGACTTTTTTGATTTTAGATATTATTCTCCTGGATATCCAAGCAGTCTTTTGGAAGCTGTGGAGCAGTATCAACCGAAATGCCCTTCCTTATTTGCAATGGAAGAACATTTATCTTCTGACATTGATTCTAAATCTTCGCTATCATCCTTTAACGAAGAAGGTTAAAGATTTATTTAGTTTGATTGCGGATTCGATATACGCTGTGATCACGTATGTGCGTTTGTTAAGATAACAGTGACAAATAAATCTGTTGCGAAAAGTTACGTTCTTTTATATTTAAAAAAATGTTTTTTAAATTTAAATTGAAGAATAGTTTGCAGTATCTTTTACGCGCTACATAATTTGCAGCTGCTCGAAAAAGTATATTTCATTGGTCGCCTCTGATATTTGGATATCTAGTAGAATCTATCTAGTAGAATTATGAAATCATTAAAATTTGCAAAAATCTAATCCATAATGAAATATACTCTCTTTATTCATAAGAATATTTATTCATAAGTCTAATTCAAAAATCTTTATTCATAAGAATATTTCGTAAAAGTGTTTTTATTTTTTTTTTTTATTTCATTTCTTATAAAACTTGAAATTAATCATAATTAAATGACACCTAAGATGTGGGATGTGAAGAAGTTTCAAAGTGTCAGGTCCAGTGGCGGCTCGCGAGTATAGGCACTGTGGAACTGCAGCATCCCCTATTTCTACTTGATATTATCGGTAACATTTAATATAACGAGCTGTCACTGGACCTAACATTTTAATACTTCTTCACGCCACTACGAATGAGGTCTTCTCTGTAACTAGTTTATGGTCCGTGGTACTGCTTTATCCACATGGTCAATCCATTATCTTAGAAATAAAGATCTGTACTGTTAAAATTATATTAAAAACGTTTGATCATTTAAAGGTGAAAATTGTACCGAAGTAAAAAATAATTAATTCATTATGAATAAACACAAATCAAACCAAGTGAAATTGATGAAAAATAAAAGTTCAAAAGAGAAATATATTCCTTCCAAAGCATTGTATAAACAAAAATACACTACACCTTTAAAAAGAAAAACGCGCAAAAATGAATATAATGCAGAAGAAGAAGCCAGGTAATTATAATGATAAGGTTAATATGAAAAAGTAATTTCAATTTCTTTAAAAGGTAAATTAATAATATTATAGGTTAGAAAAGATTGCGTTTGGTGATCCGAGTGGTATAATAAATAATATATTAAATAATGAAAATTTAGAAAATGTTAAAAATGATAATGATGTGTCTGTATTTGATAATGCAAGTAATGATTCGATTGGAGAAATAGAAATTTCTCAAGAATATTCCAAAAAGGCAGCATGGGTTGATGAGGATGATATTAAGTGTTCGTATGTATAAACCAAATTTAATGATAATGATAATAATAATAAATATGAATTTTTTAATCTTAAAAGTCAATTTATATCTTCTTCAGCATACAAGATGCTGCAAAAATTCAGAATCGTAAAATAGCTGATGTACCAGAAAAATTATATAAAGATTATTTATCTAACAAATACAAAAAGATTGTTGGTAATCCAAAATGGGCCAAACTTGAAAAAAGTGATGACTTGGATAATGAAATATTAAAGGTATTTAAGGTACCTTTATCATTTCAATGATTAATATATCTGAACGTATATTGTATTCTTTTAGCATAGTTGTCATTTGGAAAAACCTAAAGTAAAAAATTTACCAAAGAGCATAATTGATATAAAAGCACTGTCACCAATTAATAAAGAAACACATACTGAAGGACCTATTGTATCAAGTGTCGAATTTCACCCATCTTCTACAGTTGCTTTGGTTGCTGGTTCTTCTGGAATTTTATCTCTTTTTCAGGTAATTATTTAAGACTCAATTACATTTGTATCTTTAGACTAAAGAACTCACCAAAATATAATTATAGGTGGATGGCATTGAAAATAATAAATTGCATACAATGCAATATGAAAAATTTCCTATTAGTACAGCGAAGTTTCTGAAAGATGGTACAGAAGTATTGATTGGTTCTCAATATTATGCACATTGTCATTCTTACAATTTAATGAGCGGAAAAACATATAGAATGCTATTACCGTCTGGACTTACTAATATACAGGTAAAAAATTATAATTCTGATTATTTTTTATATCATTTACATTTTTATTTATGTATAAAGATATTTACAAATTAATTATTTAGAAATATGAAGTATCCCCAGATGGAAAAATATTAGCCATTTGTGGGCGATCAGGAGAAATTTTCTTATTACATAGTTTGTCAAAAGAACTTATTACTACATTAAAAATGAATGCTAGATGCAGAGCATTAGCATTTACACCCGATAGTAACACACTGATTACGCATGGTGGTAAGTTTTTTACACTTTTTTTGTATTTTTTATCTAATATTGTATATTCTTTGTTTAATGTAAATTTTTATTCCTCTCTGAATTAAAGACAGTAATGAAATGTATATTTGGGATTTAAATAATCGTGTATGCATTCATCGAACTATAGATGATGGGTGTTTATCTTGTGCTTCTATTGCAATGTCTCCAAATGGACAATTCTTAGCGACAGGTAGTAAAGAAGGTGTGGTTAATTTGTATCATACTAAAACAGTGTTAGAAAGTCGGAATCCTGTTCCTTTAAAAACTGTTCTTAATTTTGTAACATCAATTACGAATTTAAAATTTAATCCGTATTCTGAAATTTTGGCAATAGCTTCAGGTAAAAGACATAATGGATTTAAAATGATGCATTTACCATCGTTTACAGTTTTTTCAAATTTTCCTACATATCAAACACATTTGTCAATGCCTGAAGCAATTGATTTTTCACCAAGTAGCGGTTATTTAGCAATTTCAAACAAGTCATTCAGTGCCTTTTTATATAGACTGAAACATTATCGAAATTACTAGACAACCTTTACTTGGCAAATTATTAAAAATTTTTTTTCAATGTAAATTAATATCTATAAAACCTAATTTAAATATGTAAATTAATATCTGCAAAACCTAATGTAAATATGTAAGAATAAGATGGACATTTAATAATTGACGAAAACAATATTTATTTTTTCCCTACACACACGCGCGCGCGCGCGCACGCACACACACACACACAAAGTAAGCCTTCATGTTACGTTAATTAACAAAATATTTATGATGGCCATCCTATTACAATTAATTGATAGCAATAATAGTAATAGTGATAATAATAATGATAGTAATGACGTTTCTTATAGAAAACTTTAGTAAAGAACATTTGTTATAAATTTGATTAGGAAAACATTATTAAAAATAATAGCTAAATTAGATATTCTTTTTTGTTTATGTTTGACAGAATCTTCAAGTTGTCGCTAGTAATTTGCATACCATGTATATAAAACTATGGATTAATATTTTTCTTACTATTTTAAATGAAAAAAAATAATATGATATTATTATAACTATGTAAAATCCACTGTAATTCTGTTTTATAAAACATCAATTTGAAATGTGAATGTGTGTAGGAGATGAATGTATGATTCATGAAACAGAAATTAACATTTCAAAATTTCATTTTCAAGACAGTTCGATAGTATTAAATTTTAGTACAAAAAAAAAGTGAAGGCAAAAAATTGAAAATGGTCTATAGGCAGAAGAAAAAGGAGATGGTATATATAAATAACATTCATAAAAGCGTAATTATCTCCTTTGGTCGATAATATAAATTTATATAAAAAAAAAATATTTATAAAAGTATATTTTAGCATGCGTGATACATATGTATAAACGCGAGTGCATGTACATACTTACTCATGTTTCTATATGTTTAAAGTACATAAAGTGTACATATACACGTTCTTATTTGTTTTTATAATTATTTGATTTATAATCCTTCACTTGTATTTAGTATAATTTTGAATCTTGATCTTTAAAAATTTCAACTTTCATGTAAATTTACTTACACACTTAATAATATATCGTTTCAACTTAATTCTTGTGTACATATAAAATATTTACTACTATATATACAAAACTTTTGACTTCTCTGTCATTAAACAAATTTTTGTTAAGTCTTCGTTTCTTCTCTCAATTTCGAAGTTTCTAAGTTAGTTTGTTCAGTTTCTATATTACTTTGGTGAATAGGTGTGAGGAACACTAGCTATTGGTCCCCAGCAGTTGTAGCAAGAGCACTAGTATCTCCACTACTACTTTCAACTATAAGCATTACAGTTTCTGCAGCACCTCTTACACATTCCACTTGATGACCTGCCCAATCTTTACGTTGACAAAATGTAGAGCAATAAGGGGTTCGTCTACATAATGAACATTCTGCAAATGCTTCTCTATTGCAGTTGGCACACTAAAAATAATCAAGTATCATAAAAAGAAAATGAAAGACATATGTATATGAAAACAATTCATTACAGCAATGGTTCTAGCAATATTCTCTACCTTTTTATTATGAGTATCTGATGCTGGTTGCAAACCAACAGTTTCAATAACATCTCCTCTACCACCTAATTGTGCCACTAACGCTTGTTCCCTTCTTTGTTGTCTGCTTACTTCTTTAGCTTCTTCCAAAATGCGCCTAAATTCATAAGCCAACTTTAACATTTTATTGGACATCTCATCGAGTTTTTTAAACATATCGTCGCTTTGTCCGTTTTCCGTTTGATGTACATTTTGGACAACAGTGTCTTGATCTTGTGGCTGTTGTACAACTAAACCATCCGTTGAAACAAATTGAGGCCATACCTCCTTATCAGGTACTACAACTTCACTATCACTTTCATCATTATTACTACCGTCACGAGAATTATCACTTTTAAGTTTGCGGGATGGTGTTTCTCCATCAGATGTGTCTCTAGCTCTTCTTCTACGTTTGTATGGTGTAAATAATCTTACAGGGCCTGTCTAAGATAAAAGAAAATATGATAATTAGATGAATTATAATTATTAATTGTAAAATAATATAATATACTAACTGCACTATCATCATCACAACATGCTGCACAAGTGCAAGAGGTAGCATGTGGTTTTAAAATTTGTTCATCGATTAATGTTTGCAAACTTCTACCACCAAATCTAATACTGCGTTTCCAATCTTTACTAGATGCTCTCCCACAGTAAGCTTCAAATTCACTTGGTGTGTACCACTCTTGTCCAAGTTTGATACATCTTCCTCTTCCACCAGATCCAAATCTACTTTTATGCAATTCTGCATTTGTATTTTTACATCTAACAGGTAATACTGCTAAATTAGCGGATTCTGACCAACTGCATATTGGTTGAGTATTAGGAGTAGAAACATGAATTTGTTCAGATTCTGGCTCTTCTGTACTATTTTGGATTACTATATGCGTTGCTTTTAATTCACCGTTCCAGCGTAAAGAATCTGTGTCCTTATCATGTCGTGGTTCACAAATAAAACCATTGTCCACACATAGCATCTGCTTAAACTGTCCTGATCCAGGTAACTACAAAAAAAAGAAAAAATGAAACATATATAATTACACATTTAACTGAAAACCTAATATAGAAATTGTGTTAATTGTGTATACAGAAGCATAATTGTAAAAAGAATGTGTATTTAATATCTTATAGAGTATATGGACAGGCGCATTATAAGCGTGTTAATGTTGTATACATTGTGCATGTAGCTTACACGCGTACACCAAGAGTAAAACCCCACCTTTTTCAGTAATTCTTTAACAAGAAAATGAATGAAAATCGCCAAAGGGCCAATTACGTGCTAGAATTGTATCAAGACAAGTTCAATGAACATTCGATTGTTTCAAGAACCAACCTGTAGTTGGTCTGATGTGATGACGTTGAAGGTCGTGCCGTTGGTCGAATTCGCTACACCGATGATAGAACCAACGGGTAAAGAAACCGGTACACCGACTCCTGGAACACCTGGCACTGGAGTGACGCTCGCCGTCACGGCGACGGTATGCTCCTCATGCTCGACTTTTAAGGCAGACGCATCCTCGGTTTCGCTCGTCAACGGTTCGGACATGTCCGGTAGCACGGCGACACTTTCCGATGTTTGACTCTCCTCCATTTCGGCTGTTCTCGCCTCTCGCACACACTATGGCGTCAGCGCACGCTCAACACAGCGCCACAATTTTTCTACCTGCGATTACTCGCGATCACACAACTTCGAGTTTACTCGACATGCTTCCAAGTTAACCGCAATCAAGTCTAGAAACGGTTCTTCAATCACCGTGCCATTATTATTTTCTTCCGTCTTACGGCAGAATCTTTGTTTCCTTTATATAAATTAATAGATACCTATGTACATATATGAATCTCCGATATCGAGTGCCATCTTTACATATTTCGAGCAAGCGCTTGGTTTAAATTCCGCCCGATATATTTCGACGATTTTAACCAATGAATTTTCCTTGATATATATCATACTTTAATTAATCACGGCAATTTCTATGGCATATAAAGTAAATTTAATTGTGAATGATCTGCTTAGAGACATGATTTTTCTAACCGTTTATTTTTATAGGTATGGATTATTGATTTTAAATAAACCGTTACTGCTAGAGTAGAAGGTTATAAGCTAGATTGACATATTCATGTATATACGTTGATTTGATTATTTCCTAATTATAATATTATTATTTGTTGTCTCATTGACGTTGCTCATATATTTAAATAAAAAGATATTTTGAATTTTTTGTGTTTATTCAATGTCAGATGTATCATCGTTCGTAAGTATTTAGATATTTTGATCGATTTATAATAACAGTACTTGATTTGATCAAAACCTCTGCAAATTCTCGATAACTAAATACGATAACTGAATGATCGATAGTTATAGAAGCAGTTTCACTGCCCTTTTATAAAATCAAAAGATCTTAAATTTAATTTCTATTTTTTCTTTTTTTTGTAAAGATGTTGACCATTATTGTTTTATAAGCATACTTTAGACCATGGAGAAATAATTGAAAAATCGCGTAAGTAGAAAGTTCGCTTTCTTGCTCGCCGCTTTTATCAAAACGTCACTTTATAGAAAACGTGAGAACGAAGATGGTTCTTCAAACGTATCGTATTCGCAGATGAAAATGACAATAGACGTTTAAAGTAACGTTTACTGTGAAAGGAATGGACGTTTAAATTTGTAATTAAAGTCGTGAAAGCAAAAACTGTGTCTCGACTCAAGGGATAAACACAATGGATAGACCTGGATTAGAGATCTGTGATTTGTAAGGTATTCTGACTTTCCCTTAATTTGCTTAAAGATCGTCGTTCAACAATGATTTTAGCGTTTCCTTCAATTAAACCATGTAGCATTCAGACCGTGCATATCCTCTTATTTAAATATATCAGTGTCACAGTCTTTCGTTTTTGTTAGTTGAAGAGCTGTCGTTGCAGGATCAACATTTCATTGAACTTTTTGCATTTCTTTTCTTTTTTCTTTTTTTTTTTTTCTACGAACACAATTTATTAGAATTTTCTTTCATGCTTTCTCCTCTAAAGTTACTACGTTGAATGTACATTCGCCCGATAATGTCCAGATATTATATGATTACGTTACTGTTGTACTTTTGTATAAATATCGACGCGTGGAGTTCTTTTAAAAGATTTCGACATCTTTGGCAACCAAATATTAATCGCGCGAACGAATCGTTATCGCTCGAACGTGATTCTCTAAAGAATAAATTACAGTCGATTAATTTTCAAACTAGTGCACCAAGTCATGGTGGCAGAGAAAAACGACGTAAGTATATTTTACAATTGTCCAGAAGTATATGGACATTTATTTATTTGTAAGAGATTGACATTTAAGGAGTCCATTATCCTCAACACAATTAATTATTAAGTTGTAGGTAAGATAGAGAAGATGTTGAACGTATAAGGTTTTGATTCATTAATTTATTGTAACATTAATGCAACATTTAATTTATTGTAAAACATACAATTGAAATTCGCATTATTCAATTTTATTTTTTTATCAACGTATTTATGAAAAGGAATTTCAAGAATTTGTTTAACATTTCCTTTCGTCAAGGTACTTTATTTCCTATGTTTTAAACAAATATATTATAATATAATATATTATTATTATTTATAATAGTATATAATATAGTATATAATATAATAGTATATAATTTTAATAGTATATAATATAGTATATTATATACTATATTAAATTTATAATAGTATATAATATAATGTTATATAATATAATATTATTATATATAATATATTATATAATATAATATATAATATTTATATAAGTAGTTAGTAGTAGTATTTATATAGTATATAATATTACTATATAATATATAATATATAATATATAATATTTATATAGTATATAATATAATAATATTATATTATTTATAATAGTATATAATATAATATATTACGATAATTTAAATTTTATACACTCATTGATTCCATGAGAAGATAATAAGTATTATTGTTTTACCATTGATCTATATATTTTGGTAACTTTCACGTACTGTTAGTGCAACTTGACCAAAATGTTCATGCCTTTGTAAGTAACAATATACATACTTTTTTTTTTATTGCAGTAGAATAATGTATTTCATTTATCGCCTCTAGTTTTTCCATTATTCACGTTGGTGAAATTCGACAATAACGTTTGCGCCGGATTAAATGGTGAGAATGGTACCTGTATCGCGGGCTCAGAATGTTCGCAACGTGGTGGTATATCAAGTGGAGTTTGTGCAAATGGTTACGGCGTCTGTTGCATTGGTACGTTATATTTTTCTTTCTTGCACCAAGTACTATTAACAATTCCTTTGTTTTTCTTCTATCTTCGATTCAGTGACAGTATCTTGTGGCGAGACAACCAGCAATAATAACACATACTTCGTTAATCCGAATTATCCATCGACGTTTGATGGCACCGTATCTTGTCAATTAACTCTCGTTAAATCCCATCCAAGCGTGTGTCAATTTAGGTAGGATACTTCCATATCGAATGTAGTTCTTTAGAATCGGTAAAATCAAGTATCGCCGACAGATATATATATATATGTATATTTTTATAGATTGGATTTCATACAGTTCAACGTAAGAGGTCCGGAAAAGACTAACCATCAGTGTATCTATGATCAATTTATCATTTCTGGAGGTAATCCGGTACCTACGATATGTGGAAGTAATGCCGATAATCATAGTATGTAACGATTCCATGTATGAAGTCTATTTGTAGATATCCCACTTATATATAGTTATCATTTTTTTTTTCTTTTTTCCTTGCAGTATATATCGATGCTGGCCTCGGACAAACAAATCCTGTTACGTTAACATTTGTTACAAGCGGGAATTCTTTTGCTCGATCTTGGAAAGTACGAGTCTCCCAAATTCGTTGCAATACTATATACAGAGCCGAAGAAGGATGTCTGCAATATTTCACTGGGATATCCGGCCAGATAAAATCGTTCAATTACGATCCTGTCACAGGATTGCAATTGTCGAATCAAGATTACAGTATTTGCATCCGAATGGAAAGAAACTTTTGCGGTATCCAGTACATGACGTGCCCGGTCGATGATAAAGGAGGTAATCCGCGGATAAATTGTATTGGAAGAACACGAGAATCGTCGAGGGGGGATTTTTCAGGAATTACGAATCGAAAAATAACAAAACTAATATCCGATCGGTATCTTTACGATTCAATAACATGTATATCTTAATATTTTGTGAAATATTATAGATAGTACCAGTATGACTCAAATGACACGTAGCCATGCATTTACGTTAACCGGAAATACGCAAGCAATGCAGATAGCATCGATGACAGGAGCAGCCTGTCAAACCGACTGGTTAACGATCCCGTGCGCATCCAATACAGGTCGATTACCAACCACTATGATGACTTGCATCGATCGAATATGCGGTGGGACGTTTAACGCAGAAAATCAGAATTTGAACACATCTTCAGTTATTAGTAAGTAATTATGATATTTTACACATCAATTTCTAATAATACTTGTACCGTAATAGAATCTTTAATCAATCCAAGCCATATTTCTTCTAAATGTGAATTTATAACATTAATTTCCAATTAGTTTCTAATTAATCTATCAAGCTGTATTAATCGTAGAAAAGTAGAGGAATTCATTTTGGATTGATGTATTTATAAGGCTGTAAAACAATGTTTGTTTCGCGCTATCATAAACGTATCTTGATTGTCAGGTACTGTGAAACCATTTAGATTAATTTTCCACACGGATAGCGTTGAAGCGCCAAACGATGTCGGAAACAGGGGATTTTGTTTGAATTATGTACAACAACCTTGCACGACGAAATTAAGGTAATTGGCTTCTTGTATTGTCACAATCGCAATTTAGAAGAGACTAAAGGAAAATGAATAATAGCACAATTAAATACAGAATTAAGTACAGAATCTTTGAACCTTTATTCGCACATATTTAAGTTGGAAATCAAATCAAATAATCGACGCGTATTAATCGGTCTCGGTATTAATGAGGTGTACAAAATCTTCATTTTTACAATTTGGTTTTGCTTTATTTTTATGATTTGTTGATAATGAATTTATCATTTAACGAGTTTCATACAGAAAACATGCTCACAAATTTAGTATTAAATTCTCGATGGTAATAACGGAACGAAACAAATTTATGTATTTGAAAGAGGAATGTTAATATCGATAGAAGAAATGCAATAATCGCATTTGCAAATATACCTGTCGGTTATTTCCTATCAAAGTGACCGAAGAGATTGTCTTACATATCAATGAAAGTATATTAAGCAGATATAGATTATTAGATATATTAGATATATCGTACGAAAATCACAGCAGAAAAATATGATAAATATTCAATCTCACGCATGTAACATAGAGGTAGATTCTAAATTTTAATTAATTGTGTTTAGCGAATTATTGAAAAAGCGATAATTAAATTATTTCTGTTCGATCGATCATTAGCTTTATTTAAGAACGACTTTGATATGTGTATGTAAATGGAAGTGTATATCATACGTTTCAAATTACTAATCTATTAAGTAATAGTAGTACGTATAGAGTGTAATTGTGGAAATTCGTTTCTCTTGTTCTTTTTTTGGTTTTCATTTTTCCAATGACAAGTCTAATCAGTTAAATGAGATGCTATTTTCACATAAGTATGCATTATTTAATGGGAAAGATTATCAATTAGATCAGGCCGTTTAGTTACAGGTCGTTAAAAATTCTCAGAAGAAATATATGAATACTGTTCATCATCACATATATTATATGTATAAGTATACAAGATGATTCATGTAATTGAAACAAATCGTACCTTTTTTTTTTTTTTATGGAATTTGAATGTTAGATAAAACAAGTGAACGGCATAAGAATCTTTGTTTCTTTACAATTTTAATTTTGATCCAATGTAAAAAGTAAAATTAGCCAAACAAAGTTCCTCATGCTATTCACTTAATTTTCTTTAACATTATTTTCTAACTCCAATTACGTAAATCACCCTACACATCTATCGATCGATCACTTTGACATTTAGTAGTTCTTTGCATCAGTAATAATAAATAAATACAGAGGGACATTGAGCATATGTACATTACTTACATATACATTAATCACAACATATGTTCAAACCGTGAGCCGTAGAAGAAAAAAGTTATGTATAAATACATATAATATTTATATCACGGGTGTGAAGTGAATTTCCTTTGTAATTCCGTCCAATAAAACGAAGATTACATTTCAAAGATTTATGTTCCTCTCCTCTTGGATTATAAAATTCTTATAAAACATTGCTTTACATTATACAACGTGCGCACGCGTGACATACATAAATAAACAAGTAAAATCAATGTATCACTTATTGTTAGTCTGTTTATATCGTTAGTATGTTTGCTTTCAACATATTCTAGGATCAATATTGATTGTACGTATATCAAAATTTTAGATCACAGTAAAACTCCATTTATCTAAACTCCGTTTTTTTTTTTTTTTTTTTTTTGGAACCTAATTAGTGAACACTTGTCGATTATACCCATTTATCTCAACATAAGTCATTATGTAAACGAAAAATAGTAGATAGTGAGTAGGTTGCATGCACTTATGCATCTATAAGAAATTCAAGGCTGCAAAAATGTATCGCAGTTTAAAAGTGAGGAAAATTGATGAACTCTTGACGAAAAAATGGAATTCTATCGCATTATATTGATATTCGACAACTTAATCCAACAACAAATTTACTAATACGTGTCTAATTATGGCTTGGAGGTTTTAGTGCATACAAAAAATGAATTATCCTAAATATTTAAATATCATCAAACTTACATTATTTTGATTCAATTATTGAAATACAAATTTCGTATTAATATATAGTTAATTGTTATATATAGCCAACTGAATATTAATAGTTACCGAATATAATTGTGCCCAATATCATCCTTACTATTATTACAAAATACCGAATTATATTCTAAGTAAACAGTTTCTGTCAACTTTGTACATTTTAGATATTGCACAAGTCAATCATTTCCTAGTACGTCTAGGTCGATAATCATGTTTCATACGAGACCAAACAGATATCTGTCCTAATACTTATGAATAGTGGTGTATATGCATGATGTGTCATAAAATTGATCGATAGCTCGGATACAGTGATGTGGTAATGAGGTGCAAAATTCTTTGCTATAGTCGATGGATGGTGTACTATAAAAGTTCATGGTCGGTTAGAAAATCAATCGGGTGTAATCCATGGCGAGTAATCTGTTCTGGAGCCTCTTGTTTTCGTCAAATGTTTCCCCTCGTCGTTAACAATAAAATTAACAATAAAATATCCTTACCCCTTATCGAGCCGATTACGCACAGAGGATTGTAGATAACTTTGATGAAATGGTGGGCCGTTTGTTAGTTTCTATCAAGATATTAAGAGTCCTTTGCAGAACCTGCTTTTAGGAAATACGTCAACATATCGATAGGTAATGGGAATACGATCGTTGAATTTTTCTCGGCCGAGATGGTATTTAATGTCTGGAAGTGATTAGGAAAAAGAAACAGATAACGATTAGTTAATGATAACGCGCGTGAATAAAACTAAAACACGAATTACTAAATAATTAATAAATAAAATTAAAATACATACTTGCAAATAACGAAGTTGCAGTGCGGCAGGTGAATCACCGATCACCTCCGAGGCTTCTCTTAATGCTCGACTAGCTTTCTGCTCACCCTCTGCTGCGATAACCTACGCATTCATGTGAACTCTCATCATTTACCATCATCCACCATGATCAACGTTTGGTAAAAGAGGAAGAAAAAAGAAGGGGAAGAAAATCAATAATCAAGTCTATCAGAAGGGGAAAGAGAAACGAACCTTGGCACGAGCTTCGCGAGCAGCTTCAGCTTCTGCAGCCATAGCTCTTTGTAGCTGGACTGGTAATCGTACATCTTTTCTGTGGAAAAATTTACTTGTACATGTATATATGTATTATATATGTAGATACAAGTAAATATTAAGTCGTCTAATATATTCATAACGCAACACGTTTATACAGAATTACTTTTATTTCAGACAACCATAAAATATGGTACATGTATATATATATATAGTCTTAAAATATTGATGAAATTGATCCTGTAAGCATTGATCCGAATTAAATGGCTTTAAGTGGCGTGACTCTTGAATAATCTATATTGGTATTTATAGAGAAAATTGGAATGATTGAAGGGACTGAAATTGAAGCAGGCTTTTAAATAGAAGACGAGTAAACGGTATGAACTTATTGGACCACGTAATACTTATATAAATATAGCTTACGATCTGGTTACATAGCATCGGAGGCGTCCACTTACATTTCAACTCGTTCCACTTTGATCCCCCACGTGTCGGTAGCCTCGTCCAAGGAAACCTGACATTCGGTTTTTCATTTCAACATTCAAACGTCCGTATACGTGTTTATGTGCGTTCTCGTTCGATTCCAAATTGAGGTTCCAGATTACCTGCATGTTCCCGGAGATCGTTTCGCGCTCGCTGAGAATCTCGTGAAGCGGCCTGGTTCCCATTGTGTTACGAAGCGTTGTTTGCGCCAACAGTTTAGTGCTGTGATGAGCGTTCTCGACGTTTGTGATCGAAATCGTCGCGTTGTTCACTCGGTAGTACACTACCGCGTCGACCGACACCGTCACGCTGTCCTTGGTCAACACCTGGTAAAGATAATTAAATATAATTAAAAATGACCCATTATCTCGGATGAAACTTGTTCGAATTCGATTGGCTAAATCGTTGGATCGACGAGTTACCTCTTGAGGCGGCACATCGTAGGTCCGTGTGCGTAAATCGACACGAGCGTAATTGTCCACGCAAGGCAGAATGAAAAAGATTCCTAGAAATGGTAATCACGTGAAATGAATCATTCCGATATGATTGCTTGAAACTTGTGGATGAAAATTCGTTAATTAAATAATAAATACGATTTAATGGTATTTTTACCAGGTCCTTTAGCGCCGCCAGAAAGAAGCCTTCCCAGACGAAATATCACTGCTCTCTCGTATTCTTGTACCACCTAAGAAATTTATAGAGTAATAATAATAAAGGAAACATATTCATTTATTGACGCTATGTTTGTTGTAGATTTGTTGCAAGAACAAATGGAGAAATGTTAAAGGGTATGAACAGGTGTGTGTGATCGATCATCTAATTATAAAATAACCGGGGAAAAGAGGTTGTGAAAATGAATGGAGATTGTATAGTATTTGCGGCTGCGGAAGTAATAGTCGAGATATTTTTGGATGCGTACGATATGCAAAACAAAGTTGCTTTTTTTTTTTTTTTTT